>JAUCBJ010003519.1:0-22367 GCA_032718475.1 Nemertoderma westbladi | reverse complement strand
AATAAGTATCGTACATGAAGGTGCAAACTGATAGTTTATAAGAGTTTGTTAAGTTTTCTATCTTTGAAGGCGATTTTCTCAATAATTGCTTTTTTTGGCACGAAAAATACTACTCCTCCGTCATTTCTTAACAGTTTTTTGCAAATTTTGCTTTACTTTTTTTGTTTTTACTTGACAACAAATAATATACATACAATATTGCAATGTTCTTGAGTTAATACTGTATATACGGAGATAATAACCTGAAGCGAATAAAACTGAATAATCACTATTGCCGTTCCAGAAGCAAATTAACCTGTATAATTACCGAGGCCGCAGGCCGAGGTTATTATATTAGGTTAATTTGCTGAAGGATAAGGCAGAAGTGATTATTACAGTTTTATTCGCTGAAGGTTATTATCTCCGTATATTAACTCAAGAACATTGCAATGTTGTTGTGTTAATTGGTCATTTGAGCATATTGAACGAACAACATGACAGCATACTTTGTATTTTTAAGGATCGTTTTCTAATACAAAGACGCGTATTCAATTTTTTCAAGCCTTGCATAGCATTTAAATCCATTTCCTAGAATTAATATCGCACCAGAGGACGTGGGGTTCTACCCTGCATGCGGGCCAGGATAGTTTTCGTTTTGGCACAAATGCTAAGGGACTAACCAAACAGGGCGCGTGCATATTTGCTTTGTTTCTTAAATGGTCGTTAAATGAGTACCAGTTATCTCATTGCCTGTAAGGAATATAGTTCTGAGGGGTCTATACTGGAAATGAGTCGTGAGACCTTTTCTATTTTTCGTACTTGTTACAAGGAGCTCTCCTTGTTTTTTTTTTCATTTCCGCGATTATGGTGATTATTATGTTATGATTGATCAATTATGGTGACACGGGTTAGTTACACTATTACCCCCCTCCCCACCCCACCCCCACCCCCCCCCCCCCCCCCCAGTAAAATTTAATAAAATTAATAAGATGGCAAACAACGAAAAGATCTTCACTTTTTTATGCCGTTTCTATCAAATTTAATGATGCTCGCATGGCTTTTGGTGTGGTCAGATTGTAATAAGAGTTATCATTCTTACGAATACTGGAGTAGAATTTAAAGTGCCAATCTGTCAATCTTATTGAGATGGTCATTTGGCTTAATGTGAAATATATAGCTACAGTACATTTATAGAAAGAAACCGTAGCAAGTTTGGTATATTGCTGTACCATAGGATAATACATAAAATTATATGAATATACTGCAACATATATTTTCTAGAATCCCGTATCACAGCAATTTCTAAGAAAACAGTATAATTTGTGGCTGGCCACGAGAAAAGGGACCTTATGTCGCAAAACCTGATTCTGAGATAATCGCGTTTAAAGTTTCCCTCTATTTTTGAACAAATTTAATTGGATTATCAATTTAGAAATGTATAAAACGATGAGGGAAATTCAAATTGGTTCTGATATTCAATATACCTAGGAAATAACTAATTACAGGAAGCAATATAAGATGTTGCAGTGTTGTATATATCACTGTCTTAGGGTTTTCATGTCTGAATATAGGACTGTAATAAATTGTAATTGTACTACTGTAATATGTAGGTACTGTAGGCCTACAGTTATTTTTTAAATGCAATATGGCTGTCATTTTCTTAATTTATCTTCGTTAGTTCTTAATTAAATTTTGTAATCCCAATAAAGAATTCAAAATACAAATAATTTTAAATTTTGTAAAATAAATTTATCTTTTTGAAAAGATTTTAAATTAAAAAAAAATTTTTTTTGGTTAAATGTTTTTTTGAAAATTTTGCAAAAATTTTTTTAAAATAGTTTATGAACAATATTAATAGTTTCAAAGTGTTAAAAGTTGTATAAAAACCCGAATAACATTGAGCTGCCTAACTATATAGTAAGAATTGCTATGATATTATTAATATTTTCCATTTTTTTTAATAATCGCTTATTATAACAAATAAAAAAAAAATAACAATATAAAATTTTATTTGCTACCCGATTCACCTTCACATAAATCGCTATAACTTTTTTTTAGAAATAGATATTGAGACACCGTTTTTATTTGTTAAAATCTCTGGAAAATTCTGCATCTCATAGGTCTAATAACTCAAAATCGACCTCCGGTGACATAAGGTCCCTTTTCTAGTGGCCAGCCACATTTTAGGAAAAAACAACATTTATGGAACATTTTTTTTAAATTATACGATTATAATTTTACCTAGTTTCCGTAGCAATATGCGAAGATTAACAATAAACATCAGTAATTATCAGTCAACATTAATGTTTCTTCAAGCCTTCACTTCAATCTCAGCTTATTATTATGATAATTAAGTAATTATTTGCACCAGTCGCACCGGAGTTATTGTTGCAAGGATTCCAAATTTGTAAATAACTAAGTAATGTCGTTGGTAAATACCGGGAATGATATGGGCGTTCAAAAAAGTGCAGGTATTTGCTTGCGATAAGCCTGCAGGGCAGCCATTTATTATATTTAATAAATACACAATATTCTGGAACATATTATTTATGTATTTAATAATAATAATAATAATTACATTTATATAGCGCCTTTTCTTATAGTTTGCTCAAGGCGCGTGAGGAGAGAACAGATACAATCACCAATGTAACAAGTGTATGACAATGTAACTATGCTTATTCCCCAGAAGTTAGTTATTTTCCCAGTTATTTAACCCGCGGGCAGGAAACAACCCGAGGGCGAAGCCCGAGGGTGTTCCTGCCCAAGGGTTAAATAACTGGGAAAATAACTAACTTCTGGGGAATAAGTAAGTTGTTGCACATTTATTATGGTATGCATTTCGATTATTTTTGTCCCTTAACAACTATTTACAGATTCTAAAAGGGCATTGTTTGGGGGAAGAGTTTACAAAATGGGGCTTGGAAAGTTTTGGGGGTGTTTATATTTATTTTTCCCAAGGGAATTGGAAAATTTTCGGTGTGTTTCACTTTAATTCATTAATTGCATAGGTGTTATTTTGCCCAAGGGAATAATAACACCCAAGCTCCAAGGTAAAACATTAACTGTGTCATGTGTGTTGTATAGCTCTAGGCTTAATTCATCCAATCGCCGTAAGATTCGATCATCAAAAATCACCCGAATTTGTTAGTAAAAATTGATGTCAAACTTATTTAAATGGTTTACTTTCTAAAATTTCTATATTTTCCTATATTGGCCGCTAGGGGTAACATATTGCATAAACTTCAAATTGGATATATAACTAAATTGGCTGAATTAATTGAATAGTATTTTTGGTGGACAAGTCATGTATCCATTACCCACAGACTGTATTGTTCACATTAAATACATTTTATCTTAATATTTTAATATAATAGAGAATATTGATATTAATGAAAATTAACACAACCAAATTAAATATATATATAAAGAGTTGATCGATAGAGTATTTCAGTATTATATGTTATACATTTGTTTATGTGGATCTCAACAGCTCGGCCGTGGGCTAGTATTGTGTCGTTATGTCTCGTCCACGAAGACCGGCCAAATCGCCAAACCCAAGTCCACGCCAAGATCTGCGACCACCACGGAGGCAAAGAGAACTCGATCTCAGCAGTGCAAATTGCAATCTTCGTCGAACGCCTCCCAACACGCTGGCGAGACCGCGCTCACGCATTGGTTGGTGCTTCCCCACCAGGACTTCTGCAATGTGATTGATCAGTATCCTGGTTTCTGGACACCACACACCGTCTGTGGTACCCACGAGCGGAGTGAACGACATCCGTCGGTCTTCACAGACAGTGCGGTAGTGGCGCCTCTTATAGCTGCAGCGTTCTTCGAGGAGAGACTCGGTTGATCGATTGGCCTGGGCGTACGAGGTGGCGTCAGCGTTTATAATCGCAACATCTAACGACGCCACCCGTTGGTTCGCCCAGAGCCCTCGCGCTACTAAATCGTCTCGTACACCCCCGACCGTTGTCCCAGCGTTGTCTAGATGTCCCCGGGACAGGGTTACCTCGCGCCCTAAAATACATTTTATTAGTATAATTAAGTATTTAGTACTTAGGAAAATAAAAATTATAACTTTTCCACTATACTCGAGTTATTTTATTTCCCGAGCGCCAGCGAAGTTAATAAAGGGTCGAGAGAATATTGAAAAAAATGTGCTAGGCCCTACGTTTTGGCCATATAATACGCAATTTTATTCTTAAATTGGTACTTTTTTCACTTATATTTCTGTGTTAGTGCAATTCAATTTATACCAACAATATCCTTAACCGGATTGTTGTAATAGTTATTAAAGTAAATTATTAGCAAACTATATTGCTATCGTAGTTCTGGGGTTCAAATTACTGTACTCGTCCTCCTGATGCTGCCTTACACAATGTTAAATAATTTAATGGTTCTGGAATACATTAAGTTTATTAAGAATATATTAAGTTATTTAACTATTGAGTAAATATATTGAGTTTACTATTCAGCATGGATTTTGCTCAAATTACATACAAAGCTGCAAACATTTTCTACTTCGATGTTCTTTCAACACATGTAATAAAATTTAAGAAATTCCACGAAAAATATTTTCACAAATAAAATTTAAGTACTTCCATGAAAAATATTTTCACATGAAATATAAAACTAGTTGGTGGTTTGAATGCCTGATTTGCACCTGATGTGACACACAACAGACCTAAGACGAGTACAGCAGCATTACCGGTTTCTATGTTTGTATGTCAGTATGTAACACTTCACTACTTCTAAGAGGGAATAACATGGTTATTTTGCCCTAATAGGGCAAAATAACTTTTTTGGCCGTAGCCCAGCATTAGAGATAGTTATAATCCCGCTAATAAATGTGTAACAACTGTATGATATAAAATAAATTAGGCACAGAAATAAAATAACTATCAACAAACAATCAATAAAATATTAAAAGCAATATTGTAGTACAGAGTAAAAGTTATAAAAAACGGAGTTCTAAAAACAGAGTAAAATTATAAAACCAAGTTCTACAAACAGAGTAAAATTATAAAACCAAATTCTACAAACAGAGTAAAATTATAAAACCAAATTCTAAAAACAGAGTAAAATTCTAAAAACTGAGTTCGAGTAAAAACTAGCACTCATGGAATTATACATTGTATTCTAAGTTCAATTAGTGTGTCTTTAATTTCGATTTAAGCGATTCAATTGATTTAGCTACGCGAATTTGTTGTGGGAGGGCATTCCAGACAAGCGGAGCAGCCACTGAGAATGTTTGTCTTCTGTAGTGTTCCATAGTATATCTCGAAACTACGAGTAACCCTGTGTTACAGTACTAGATCTAAGTGTTCGCGAAGGGGGCTTAGGGCGTAAGTAAGGCACTGCGATACGTTGGGGCGGACATTGGTAATGCAGTAGGCCTATTATAGTAATTGTATACCTGTGATGTGAATTTATGTGTAACGAATATAGCCAGCACAGCTTACAATAATAAAAAAAACCACACCCATCCAACCTACTGTAATTCTCGACTATATTTTATTGCGTTTGATGCCGCAGTTCTGAATTCAAACAGTATAACTGATATGTACAGTAGGCCTATGTTATTTGGTGGTTGAATAAAGCTCATTTTTAAAGACCAGTTCTGAGTCGCTTTGTGTGGTGATGGGTATTTGTATTTGTAATTTTAATTTGTGTAATGGTCTAATATATATATATATTTAATGAATATTATAAACATCTCCACAATAAAGCTCATTAAGGTTTTTTGTATAATAAATAGTATTGAAATACAATAGAAGAACCCCGCTCCTAAAGGGTTTTTTTTTAATAAAGATTATTAAGATAAAATATATGAAATACCCTATATTTTTTCAATTTTTTGGTAAAGTTCATAACGTATTCAGAATGTATAGAATCACATTACGCAAATTCACACAGTAACACCCACACAAAAGTAGGAGCTTGAGAAAATATAATTTAATTAATTCTGACAAAATTTATACTATAGAAAATATATAAAAAAAATACTAAAGAAAATATACTATAAATAGCTTTTAAGTAGAATATTATCGGTAATAATGCTGTCGTAGTTGTGTCGCATATAACTGGTAGTAGATAAGTTGTAGGGCCTAGGGTTTAATTTCCGGCAGTTCTCTGATAAAAAAAACGTTTAAGATTTATTTCCTTTGTAAACTAGGCGCGGGTTTTATAGGTCAACGATAGGATATCAAATTACAGGAAATTGGCGAAGCCTTTGGAATTAAAATGAATCAGGAATTGTGTGGATTGTAAGAGAAATTAATTTGTCGCGTTCGCGATATTATATTTTTGTAGTTAGGGATCTCTAGGGGCGTTGTTTGATTTGTCATACTAATTGACTTTGAGCGATCATGACCTACTATAGATAGATCATAGATAGATACGACCCGCCAAGCTGCTGCAAAGCCCCTAAATTTAGTGGGCCAGTTATTTCTCTTAGATAGAACCCCTGAAACAATATGTTTAGCGCGTCGAAAATACTTGTCCCTAACTAAAATTATGTCCTCTTTCAGATGAGACAAAGAAAAATTTAATAGCTCCTGTAGTTTTCGAGATACAGTATGAGATGTCGGAATTGATAAAACTAGAATGTGATGATTTCATGGGAAGGTTTATTCCTCTACCTATATCAAACATATCGAAGAGTTGTGTATAATATAACAACATAGGCATGTTGTTATATTAGTTATTAGTCAGTTATTTGTGCCCCTGGAGCACGAAAAAAATGGTGGAAATATGATAATGAAATATCACCTCGAAATCATATTGATTCTATGACCATGTGGTTTTTTTGGGATGCTGATCACGAATATGACACTGAAAAATATCCTACCTTGTTGATTACGGCTTTTTTGGATACGTCTCAATGTCAATGTGCGTCACGAAAAATAGCACAAATTTGATAATCAAAAATTGTAAAAACTTTTGCGGACATAACAAGTCATTTTTCCCCGCAATGCGCAGTGTAGGTGCTTTAGCGGACATAACAAGTCATTTTTGCCACAATGCGCATAATACTCTAAAAGATTGGAGCTCAGATGACGAAATCTGTCAGCTGATTTCCTGTAGACGTGGAACCTCTTTGTTCTGCTCAGCCAATCAGAGCGATTTTCACTTTATGTTGAACAGGGGCCTATGGAAAACCGCGCAATGCATTACGGTCTTTGTTTACCTTTCTGAGCCTCAGAAACGGCTTGGAAATCTTCTGTACTTCTGTTGTGGAAGATTCAGACTTTGGCCTAAACATCTGATGGCTTTGATTACAAGAACGTAAAACTATTAACGCATCACATCGCATCACACCGCAACTCAACATTGCTGCACATGGAACACTGCATAAGTAACACATACTGACTGTTCACCGCATTATTTGCTTCTGTTATTAATTGGTGTTATGTTAATGTATATTGCTGATATATTTGGAGAATACCGATGAATAATCATAAAACCCCCAATCTTCTTGATTACTGAAGGTGAGAGGAACAGGTTTACCGGTAGCAACTGCGACTTACATTATAGTGGTTTTTTGTGTGAATTAAATGCTATTTCATAATCCCTACATGTGTCAGTTGCGATCCTCCTTATATATGATCAAATTCAGTGACGGTCGGCAGATCAGTGCGAAGTAGTGTGAAGTAGTGTGAAGTCGTGTGAAGTAGTGTGAAGGTTAATAAAGCATCTCCTAAAGAATGCGCTTTTTACGAAACTCAGT
This sequence comes from Nemertoderma westbladi, assembly GCA_032718475.1. Classification (NCBI taxonomy): domain Eukaryota; kingdom Metazoa; phylum Xenacoelomorpha; order Nemertodermatida; family Nemertodermatidae; genus Nemertoderma; species Nemertoderma westbladi. The sequence continues at coordinate 14,656 of JAUCBJ010003519.1, read as the reverse complement.
AGCCATCTAGTTGTGATTAGTATAAGTCATAACTCTGTTTTTATACTTAAAGCGCCACGTCCTAAAGGAACTGTTAATATTTCCCCGAAAGTAAATATATTGTCAGAGATTATATATATTAACGATCAATCGAATAATACAGTAGGTCTACACTGCAATCCGCAACATCATAGCATCCGAATCCAGTCTCCCTTAACTGTGGGTGAATGATCGCGCACAGACTGGCTTCGGCTGATGTAACTTCAGTACATTAAATAATTGATATAGGCTAAAGTCGCTTTATAAACAAAAAGACAACTAAAATTGGCAGGTTAAACTGCTAAGGTCTAAAAGCGCGAACAAAAATAATTACCGAATCAACCTGATTTTATGCCATTATGGGTTTTCTGGGATGCTGATCACGAATATGACTCTCATATATATCGTTTTATCCAACCAAATTTGATTTTTGCCGTTTGAAATTTTATGCTACTTGTATTTTTCGTCTCACCGGACAAACACCAAAAACGATAGTTGCGTTTCCACGTTACCATGACTTCCGCTGGTTTAGGCAGGAGAATAAACCTAGCGTCATGGTTCTTAAAGAATAACCGGCCCCTCCAACCCCAAGTCCAGCAGTAGCTTCATCTCTACATCAAATAAAGAACTAATTTTACTCTCCTTCATGAATTTCGGTGGACGAGGACGGTATATTCTTTTTACTGGCGGTCTCCGAGGAATTTGAGGCATTTAGCACACTGAAGTCGGGACAGATTCCGGGTTTACTGAATATATCGCCCTTCGAAATGTACAAATTTTAGTGGAAGCGGAAGGCCCTGGTGTCATCTGTTCTGTAGAAAATACCCGAGTAGTCGTACTAAGTGCCACTGTAGACCTAGCGCGCGAGCGGCATCTATAGGCCTACACACAGCACTTTCCAACTATAACTGCTACGGCCTGCGCATACAGATTCAGATACTATGTCCAGACCAAGATTAGGCCCCCATGGCTGGCCAGACCGCGTCGAGGTGATAATAACTATTCAAATAAACACAGGTACGGACGTAATCAGGTAATGTAATAATGATAAGGCATTGATGCGTAACAGCATAATCAGTAATTCAGTCATCAGTAATGGTATGCCTAAGGCAGTAGTGCAGTGCAATGCACAGCACATACTGTACCACACTGAATAATTCACTTCATTATTACCGAACCAGTACCAGACCAGAGTACTGCAGTACTGAAATAGAAGTGCACTGGCTGGCACTTAAATTTTCGACTGACACATTGGCCATTTTTGAAAATACCACAATTTTATAAACCTTGCCAATGAAATCAGCACATTCTAAAACCTCAGTAGCGAAACTATACGGCCAAATTTCCAGTTTTGGCTATTTGATAATTTCGAGCTACTTGGGGCCGTCCAAGTATGACGTCAGCACTTTAGGGGGGGGGGGGGGGGGGGGGGGTTGGGAAAATCTGATGACGTGCTGATGAGGGGAGGGGAGGGGGTCAGCCAAAATCTGACGTCAGCATGTTCATTTATACAGTTTGTGCTAGAAGAGATATAGCAGACGAGTAAATAGCTTGCCTACGACCTTCTGTTTCAGTTACCAGTCATCATGTTTCAGTGATTAGAACGCGAAAATTTTTTTAATCTGATTTAGGGGAGGGGGGGGGGGGGGGGGGTCAACGCCTATCTGATGACATCTGATTTAGTGCAGACGTCATACTTGGACGGCCCCCTTGTAATTTTGTTGTTCTTTTAGTGTCTATTATAAAATAAACGAGGAAGAGTTCATTCTAATTTCGCTGTCGATTACTAATAATTAATTCGACTAACCAAAAAAAGCATAATATGGTTTCATGGTTATTCCAAAGTTTTGAAGGGTGATGTAATTTGAGTACTTTTATCAATTCCGAAAAGTGCTGATATGGTATGGGTGCCAGGAACTCCTCATATCTCAAAACTACTGGAGCTATTAAATTTTTATTTGTCTCATCTGAAAGAGGACATAATTTTAGTTAGGGCCGCGTTCTATCTAGGAGAAATAACTGGCCCACTAAATTTAGGGGCTTTGCAGCAGCTTGGCGGGTCGTATCTATAGTAGGTCATGGAGCGATTTAAATTTGCTGACGGGAGTATTTTGTAGTTACTAATTATTAATTGTAGCGACAATTTTCCGATTTTTGCGAGACGGATGTAGACTACTAACCACAGATTTCGTCTTTGTGAGGAGATTGATCAATCTGCATTATCTCATGTGTTTGATTTTATCCTGGTGAGCTGACTGACACCTCCTGGAAGATATTTAATAGACCTTGGGTGAGCAGTAACTCAATCTGCCGCTAGAGGGTAAACTTGATCTTTGGAAATCTTATCATAATTTGTTAATAATCATTTAGAGTTGATACTTAACTTATATTTATATATCCCTCTGCGCTAAAAGGGCCGAATGATACAATATATGTTAGATGTTACACCACTGAGTGTCCTATGAAAACCCAGTTTCACCCTGCAGTATCTCCTCTTAAAGCCAAGCCACTGGAGCGGTTCGGTTCACTAGGAAACAGATGTCCCATTATTATTGATTTCTGGCTCATTGTGACACCTCTGGATTGATCAAGATTCATGTAAACAGTATATTGATCAAATACGAGTTTATATCGTCACACTATCGGATTCCACGGGAAATATAGGCCGCCACCAGGGCATAATGGATTGATTCCATGCTGGGCGGCTCTCCCTAGTCCCTAGCTACAACCTGAACAATCCAATTAGCCTACTTCTGCAGTACCGGTACTACTAACTAGTATGTCGAATAGCAATTATCAATTATACTCCTACCTACTTTCCTTTATACACGAATCGAATTCCCATTCTAGACATCATGCGTTACCACACGCTTGTTGGAGACGAGTACCCCCCCAATTTTACGGAAATCAGATCGCATGACAGTTAGTTCCACGACTTTGATTTGGAGTCCATTACGCTTTGCCTTTGTGTCAAGGTTACAGGAAAGACATGATACACACGAGCAACCTACCATGGAGTACAGCCTCCATTCATTGGCTAATAAAAAGCAAAGGCCCTTAAAATAACTCTCAACTTTTATATAAGATATAAGATTGTAGGATTGGCTGACAGTTTTTTAATACCCGCTTGTATTCCTGACAAGATACGCTATTATTACTTTCCTGGGAGCTCTGGGAGCTTCCTATTTTATCCTTTGGTGTGCGTCATTGTAAATTATGTTCTACTGTAAAGTTCAGAGGATATGAGCTCTACGTATATGTATAGCGTAGGCGTAACGATAAAATATGTCACTACTGTATGTAGTTAACCGATATCATGTAACCTATTCCATATAATATTATTTACTGAGAGGTTCGTTCGGCAGTAGCATTAAAGTAATCTTTAATTTTGCCGTGCCTGCGCTTCGCTTCAAAAATAAGGGTTGCTATTGGCTAAAAAGTTTCAAACCAGGATAAATGTTAATCTGTTGTTAATCTGGATTGACTCTGCTGCTATAGTTTGCTATATAGTCCATTGGATTAGTCAATAACGATGTATTAGTATCTCTAGTCCAGTAGTATTACTGGGGGGGAAGGAATGAATACAACACCTGTTGTTGTTATAATGCATTCTCTCTACTCTACATACAGTACAATGGTTGCTATCGATTAATTATTGGGGACAAGGATTATTTTGTTGCAAGTATTATATTATATTCTGTAACTATATTTACCTAGGGAATACTCAAGAGTGTTTCATATTCCAGTTTTAAATATATTTAATAAATGTTTTCACATTGGTTATTTGAAATTTCCCTGGCATTCTCGGCTTTCTCTTATTATGGTTTAATAACAATACGACTCTGAAGTTATAAAGCTTGGAATATATCCAAACTGAATGTTTGTATTGCAGTACACCACCTGCATGCACCTAACAAGGCTATTATAGTAGTTTCATTGATGCCATGTCAGAGGCATACCTCCATTCAATTACAATTCATGATATTCAACCCCCGTAAAAATATTTCACAACAGATCTAATATAGATCTTGCTAGTACAGTATTAATAATATTAAAACACCTAGTGTACCGTACCTCTGTGAGTCATTGCACTGTATGTATACCATAATTAAAGGTTTTCGTTCAATATGTATACAATCTTTTATCATTTATGAATGTAATAATGTTTTATTTATTTTTAAATAATTTAAATTTTAGTTTATAGTTTGCATTTATAGCGCCTGGCTGCTATCACTGTTTAGTGGTTTAGGTTAGTTTAGCTATCTACTTAGTTACTCAGTTGGTTGAGCTCCGGGCTCCGGGCTCCGGGAGTGCAATCTACTAGTTGTAGGTTCAGCCCCGCCAGGGTCCACTCAGCCTTTCATCCACTGGGGTCGATAAAATGAGTACCGTCAGTTAAATTTCTCGGAGCAAATCTTGGGATAAGAGTGGCGCCCACCCCTACCCTCTCGTGTAGCAGCTATCGAAAGAGGAGCCTTCGGGTCGCCTCCGGCCTCGGCCGACTGTTTGCTTTTTTGCCTGTGGTAAAGTAAACATTCTTATTGAACATATTTTGGGATTATATTAATTTAGTTTTTAGTTAAAAATTTAATTGCTGACATTTAGTTAGTTAACTAGAGTTTATAATAGACTACAATAGTAAATTGGGATCCATGATGTTGCTTTGCTTAGAACGTTGAGATTAGTTATTCCTCAGCACCGGGCTAATTATCACCCATCAGCACCCCACCTCCACCAATCAATACCACACCACCACCAATCAACACCAAATCTTCACCAATAAAAACCACACCTTAACCAATCAACACCACACCTCAACCAATCAACACCACACCTCAACCAATCAACATCACACCTCAACCAATCAACACCACACCTCAACCAATCAACACCACACCTCAACCAATCAACACCACACATCAACCAATCAACACCACACCTCAACCAATCAACACCACACCTCAACCAATCAACACCACACCACACCTCAACCAATCAACACCACACATCAACCAATCAACACCACACCACACCTCAACCAATCAACACCACACCACACCTCAACCAATCAACACCACACATCAACCAATCAACACCACACCTCAACCAATCAACACCACACCTTAACCAATCAACACCACACCTCAACCAATCAACACCACACCGCAACCAATAAATACCACACCTCAACCAATCAACACCACACCTCAACCAATCATAACACCACACCTCAACCAATCAACACCACACCTCAACCAATCATAACACCACACCTTAACCAATCAACACCACACCTCAACTCAACCAATCAACACCACACCGCAACCAATAAATACCACACCTCAACCAATCAACACCACACCTCAACCAATCATAACACCACACCCCAACCAATCAACACCACACCACCACCAATCAGTGACACACTTCCGCCCATCGTAGCACCACACCAATCAGCACCGTAACACTACATTGTTCGACCCAATCAGCAACGCTTTTAACCGGGTCACCATTAGTAACTGACACCGTAGCGCAATAATGTCCCAACACCACAACAGCACGCAACACGACGTAAATGATCAGAACTTCGATTATATGTTTAAACTTCTGATTATCGGAAACTCCTGCGTCGGTAAAACCTGTTTCCTTTTCCGTTACGCCGATAACTCATTCTCTTCCACATTCGTTAGCACCGTGGGCATCGATTTCAAAGTAAAAACGGTGTTGCGGCAGAATAAAAGAGTCAAATTACAGGTGGGTGGACATTTATTTACATCATATTATTAGATTATGCCGCAATACGTAAGACGGCCCGAACCCAAATCACTCGGAGAACTCGACAATTCGTGTCCAGTCAACTAGTACCAGATCTTGGGTCCCAAAACTCGTGTCCGGAAACACGTGTCGTGTCGTAACGTTTCGTCTGAAAGCAGTCATTGGGACCTGATTTGGTACACGAGTCAACGGTTTCCCCGGAACCTTTAAGGTTCGTCTATGTTTTCAAGTTCGTCTACAGTACAGTATATGTTCGATGTTCTTAAGCAGACGGCGAACAAAACTTAATCACTGGATAGCCACTATGTATGTCTTTACCAAGTCTACAGTGGGTTGCCTTGCAGCTAAGGTTTGTGGTTGATCCTTAGGGCTACAGCCCCGAGACTGCGAGACTGGATATGAAACATCCTCAAGTCGCATACAGGTTAGAATGCTGCTCGAAAATTGGTCTCATTTCTAGTTTAGGTCCTCTTCGGGGTACAGCTGGTTCATGGTAGACTGTGCTTTCTGTTTGCCGAACTTCGTATCCATGACACCAGATATCAGAGATTGTCAACATACCTACAGTATACCTTCCAGAAAAGTAATGTTATTATTTTTTTTTTATCTTTATCATACTTGCCGGACATATAATTGCTACATCAATATAATAAGACTAAATAAGAATAATCAAACATAATTTCGGCATCAGATGGTACGACCACCCCTCAACCGTCCCTACACACTCGTAATAATGTAGTTTAAATAAATTTAAGATATTGCTTTGTATGGGGGGTACTGTCACTGTGCTAGATAGGGGGGGGGGGGGGGGGGGGGGGGGGACTGGACGCAATAAAAATTCATCACTCTCCAGGGGAACTTGGACGCAAATAACAGCTGATTACTCTAAAAAATAAAACTGTAACCTGTTCTATTGTGTTTAGTTTATTGTTTTGGTTAAAATATCGTGCCACTGTAACCTGCTCCTTTCCCTAAATTGAGAATTTAACATTGAGGCGGGATATTAATTCGTCAAGATGGGTTTTGCGTCGAGTTTCCCCCCCCCCCCCCCCCCCTGTCTCCACTGTGCTCTAAGAAGTATAATTTCTCAGTATTTTAATTAAATTTTGTAATATGATCCAGTTTCTTGGGTTTACCGTGTCGTGTGTGTACCCATAGGTAAAATCAGCTTTACTAGTATTACGGTATTACAGTAACATCCTCGTGGAAATACGATAATGAAACTGAATAATTTAAAACTTACCTTAATTATAATTTACTTTGCATTATTTTCCAATGCGAATCCAATTTCATTTGGGAAGGATGTTAAGAAGGCCTATTTCCTCTCCACGAAGGGCGTATAATATGTAAAGCTTATAAGATGTCAATGATTCTGCTCTGTTGAAGATATTTTGTTCTATGTTTTCTAACAAGAGTGCCTAGTATGATAAACACCCATTCGTATCCGGAATGGATTACAACTGTAGGCCTAGGGTTGGAGTTCATATCTACAGCAACAGGAAATTGATGGAGTTATCTCAACTTTATAAATAATTATATTATTTTATTTGAGAACCTCTGCTCCTCAATCATGGTAGGCCTACATACTATATACATAGGCCTATTACACGGTATATTTATATTATGACACGATAAAAACATTGTAAAAATAACATTAAGAAAATAAATACATTGAGGAGAAAAACAAATTTAACCAATCATATATTTAGAAACTACCGCGGCCATTCAAATATTAAGAAATAAATATATTGGGAAAAAACATGTGAGTGTTAATATCAGGGCCGTATTTAGGGGGGGGGGGGGGGGGGGGGTGGGGCGCAGGGCCGAGGCCCCAGGCCCCCCACCACGATCCCACAACAAAAGGGATCGACCGAACTATAGAGGAGCCGAACCGGAACCGAACTGAATCCGGAGATGAATATTTTGAATTTTACCATTTATTATTGACAAAATATATTAAAAACAAAAAGTTAGTGTGAAAAACAGTGGGCCTAAATATTTTTGTAGCTTATATGAAATTATATTTTTGACACTTTCGATTCTTGCATTTTTGGATCAGATGTTTTTAAACTTATATAAACAGGAACATCCACCTAAACACATCTAAGTAGGAATCCCTCTATCTACTCTACTCTACTTGTGTTTTACTATAGGCCCTACATATTTTATGTTCTCAGAATAATTTATAAATTATTTAATAAAATAGAAAATTTCCGGAAAATTTTGTAATATGTTAAAAAACAATTTTGACAATGTTTTGGCGCACTTAGACTTACTATTTTTATTTTTTATTCTTTATAAAGAATACCAGTTTGGTTTTATATATTTTTTTTATATCAAAAAGAAAGCCACAAATACGTCCCATTTTCATTTAAAAGTGGATCCACATTTATGTGCTACGAGAATGAACGGTATTTAATGTGTCCAAATGCAGGAGTTTTATTTCCCTCCCAGAGAGTGACACAGCCTGGGAGACGATTAAGTGGTTGGAGCTAACATTACATAATGAGCCACTTCTACATACACCACATTTTTCAAAAATTTATTTTGGAAATTGGTAAAATAAAATTTTCTAAGTAAACCGTGAAAATTGCAGGTCATAAAATGCAAAATTGTTCTTTCTATAGAGGTTTAAACAAAAAAGTGGATTTTTCGGTAGGCCTACTTCTCAAATGTCCAACTTTATTTGACCATGATCTATAGGAAATTTCCGGAAAAGTGAATAGGAAATTTTTGGAAATTTCCAAACATTTCCTGATTCTCCCTACCAATATATTTACATCTACACATTCAGGTTCCATTGAAAGGTATTTCCAATAAATACATTGAAAAGTTAGGGTAATGAAAACGAGAGAAAATGTGTCTTTCGGTATAGTATAGTTTGTGAGAAGTGCCTACCTGGGCTGTGTCTAGGCTCTAGATAGTCTATAACCCATGCGTCCCTACCACTGACCCGGCCCCTGGCCACCGACCACTCTAAATCCGGCCCTGGTAATACTAAATGTATGCTATCGACTAAGACGTGTGTCTACTACTGTAACTCCCATTTACTGTGGTCATCATGATCATACTGTGAGTCGAACGATAATAAACCTTGTATTTGTTGATAAAGAGTGAGATGTTATTTTTATTATTCCATCGTTTCTCACGTTGAAACAAACAATGTTGTTTTGCAGATATGGGACACCGCTGGTCAGGAGAGATATCGGACAATAACAACGGCTTACTACAGAGGAGCCATGGGCTTCATATTAATGTATGACGTCACGAATGAAGAATCTTTCAACTCAGTTCACGATTGGGTAACACAAATCAAAACCTACTCCTGGGAAAATACACAGGTAGGTTGACCTTCACTTCACTCGAAGTATTCCTCTAGGGACGACCTACAGTGGTAGCAGTACAGTAGGTACTTAGGTATTCTGAATTCTGCACTAATTCTTACCGTTCTCACAACTTCCTCGAAGCTGTCAGAGGTTTACTAATTTATGCGAAAGATGCTCTTAGTTGCACAAAGATGCAGTTACTTCAATGAGTCAGTAACGCCATTTGGGAATTTTATTTTTCATACATTCTACTATGCTGTGGGCATACCGGGGGGGGGGGGGGGGGGGGGGGGGCGTGCCCCACCCCTAACCAACCCCCCCCCCCTTTCCTTGAATTTTCAGGGGGCTAAATAACAGGCATAAAGTGGGTCGATTTTTTTTAGTATTAATCGTTTTCCTAGAGTATAATATTACTGCGACAGGGTGGCCATTGTTATGTACAGTAACTGTAATGGAAATGCTTTACTTTTGTACTGACACTGAGAGTTACACGCGGTACGTCGGGTGGCGGCTTACGATACCTCCCGTTAAGGGATGAAGGGAACTATGATAGGTCATAGGTACTATATGTAACTAGTACTATATGTACTGTATCGTTATATGTCGCAGTGTCCGAGTGGATACGGCGCCTGAACTGCTTACACAATAGTGTTTGGTGGCGCAGGTTCGAATCCGACTAAAGGCTGTAGAAATTTCGCACTGTTGTGTCCCTAGGCAAGACACTTTAGACATTAGTGCCTACGTCAACCCAGCGGTATAATGGGAACCTGGCTTTGCTGGGGTAATGATAATAAAAGCGCTTTGAGTATGCTGAGCGTAGAAGCGCTATATAAATAACCAATATTATTATGATTATTTTATTAGGTAGACGATAAAACAACTTGAGATTTTGAAGTTTGATTGTACTAGTATAGTATAGTGTACAGTGTAGTATAGTAAAGCAAGGAAGGTTCAGAAATTTTTAGTTAATAATGCCGCTAAAATATAAAAACTTTTGTTTTTGCCAAAGTCAGGGGCTTCCGGTGACAGAGGGTAAAAAAGTTACTAAAAAAAAGTTACTAGAAGTTAAAAGAAGTTACTAAAAGTGGCAAACATATTCTTGGACACCCATAGATTTAATGCACATCAGGATCAGAACGTCTAGATACTGATTGGGCGTAGCTCGCCACTGATTGGTCGGAGCTACTGGTTGTTCAAACAGTTACGTTTTGATCCTATTGTACATATATATGGGCTGGTAAGAGTTGGGGTCAATGACAGTAAACCCTAACAGCGTGTGGCAAACCAAACAGTACGTGACCCAACTGGAAAAACCTACACAAGATTAGTCTTGCTTTTATCGTGGAGGTCACCAGTTCGATCCCACCTGGATGTCATTGCCTAATTTGCCTTAAGTTGTTTCCAGCGAAAAGTATTTTTATATTCGTCCATTTTTACTGAAATGGACTGGAAATTCTACATTGAAATAATCATACATAATTTCAAAATGTATTCATAATGGACAGAGGTCGTTTTGTTTAAAAAAAAAAGGCGTCAAAAATATCCTAGAATCCAAATCTAAAAATTTGTCACTTAGTCTAATTTGGCCCTAATCCAATTATTCTGGAAAGTGTTCAGAAGAATTGGATCCAGTAGTCTTATTAACATAATACAGTACTGTAATTCCAAACTAAATAGGTGGAATATTGGCGGAGATATGTAGCCTTTAGAGCTGTGTGGTGACAAATTAAAAAAAATTCAAAATTAATGAAAAAATACTTTCTTTTAAAGTAATTTTTTACCTACATTTCAAAAAATGTAGTCAAAAAAGACTGGGCCTAGCAAGCCACTGAATTACGACACTACAATATACTGTATCCAGTACATGGTGTATGTGAAGCAGTCACCGCGTAAAGTACTACTACTAGGATCGGCATGCTGCATTGCAGCTGCATTTTTAAGAATGCTGTGCCGGCTTATCGACAAAATTGCACCGCCACAACTCCCTATCACCCATGACATTTGCTAGATCATCCGCATCTTCAAGGCCAGTGTCCTTTAAGATGCGTCTCAAGAAAGTCATGGGCTGTCCACCATGCTTATTCACACCATGAGGCTGCCAAAGTACAAGATTATGCACTGGCTGGTCCTCACGGCGAAAGCAATGTCCTGCAAAGCGGAGGCGATTTAGGTAAAGTACTAAAGTACTTACTAACATCAGCTACTACAGCATTCACACTACTACACCAGGATAGCAGTTCTAAGAACTAGTTCGGGGTGGAAATCTAATTCAACTTTCACGTCGCCAATCATACAGCACATCGCCGAGTAAATTAAACAGTCATTCACCCGTATACTGTAGGCCTACTGTACCGGTTGTATTTTCTATTGGGGGTGTCGTTTCAAAGCCTGCGTGATTTCGAAGTGACCGAGTGGATACAGCTGAGAGTTGTATAGTTATGGAGTGGTCAACTTTGGGTTTTGGGAGTTAGTGTGGCACCATCCCTGGTAACAGCCATAAGGCCTTCGGGTTGCCTCCTGAGTAATCAGTTCGAAAAGTATCGCCATTGATATTTGAAATCTGTAGTAGGGAAGGTGAAGCTCATGCTGATGAATAATAAATAACATTGGTAGCCTGTACGTACAGTGTACATATTGTTACCCTAACCCTACGTACCGTACAGTAACAGTGTGAATAATGTATTAAAGCTAATGGTTGCCTTTCTTACACTACTGTTGTGCCGTAATTAATATACGACGTCTGTCTGGGCACGACTTAATGACATAGGTTTTTCCATGCATTTTAATTTCACGCTCGACGTAATTATTCCTTCTTTATCGGTTATTGCGTGGACGATGAATACAGTAGATCTGCTTACAGTATGGTGGCTATGGCTGCTGCTACCTTATAGCCTACAACAACTGTGTGAAGCGCCGTTAATATCAAAGGGTTTGAATTGAATATAAAAACATATGCGATTACAAAAAAAAGAGTTCGTGTTCTAGTGTAATAAAAAAGAAACCAACTTTTCAGCTGATATTTTATAATCTTAATAGTTGGTATGAGATTCATACAACTTTTGAATGCCACACTGCCATTTGATATACCGGTATTATAAATATTAATTGCCTTCAATGTTTTCCTCAGGTAATTCTAGTTGGCAATAAATCTGATCTGGATGAGGACAGGTTAGTTCACCGAGACCGCGGACAACGGATCGCTGATGAACTTGGCGTCGATTTCTTCGAGTCATCCGCCAAAGACGACGACAACGTGCGGGAGGTATTCGATTGTATCGTCGATCGGATATTCCAGCAGATGAGCGAGTCGTTGAGAGCCGACGGATACGGAGGCACGTCGGACGGAAGTGATGGACTCCGACCGAATAGGCGACGGATAGCTGAGGAACTGGAAACCGAGAGGGGCGAAAGCAAGTGCGGTTGTTAGGGACGAGGAACTGTTGGTAGGGACGCGGTTCAGTTGGTAAGGACTGTTGGTAGGGGCGCTGTTTGGTTGGTAGGGACCCGATTCCGTTGGTAGGGACGCTGTTTGGTTGGTAGGGACGCTGTTTGGGTGGTAGGGACCCGATTCCGTTGGTAGGGACACGGTCCGGTTCGTAGCGACTGTTCAGTTCAGTTGGTAGGAACGAGGAACTGTTGGTAGGGACCCGATTCCGTTGGTAGGGACGCGGTTCGGTTGGTAAGGACTGTTGGTAGGGACGCTGTTTGGTTGGTAGGAGCCCCATTCCGTTGGTAAGGACGCGGTCCGGTTGGTAGAGATTGTTGGTTGGGACGCGGTTCGGTTGGTAGGGACCAGATTCCGTTTGTTTAAATTGAGTTACTGTGCTACTGTAGGCGAGACTCCAGTCTCCACAGTACATCATAGTATCAAAGCGGTGTTAGTAGTCTCAAGTACATATACGGGGGAATTGAATGTGAGGGCAAGTGTGCTATAGGAACATAAATTTGTTGTAATATTTACAACGTAATTCAATTAAATATTGATTTTATATAGAAAATTTAAACAATTTTATATAATAAAGATAATTGGGGTTTTTTCAGTGGAAATTTTTACAGAGCTAAATTAATTAACCTCTGAGATATAGTACTGCTAACATAGACAATATTGTATAATATATCCAATAGCGCAATACGCAAAACCTTACTATACTTTTATTAATGATGTGCGACAAATTGTGTGAGGCTTCTTAACATAGCAAATAAATACGATACATTAGGGCACATACAATAGGGTAGGCCGGCTTCAGTAAAATACATTAGTGGTGGGCCGTATTAATATTTGGTTTAACGGCGAGCGTTATAATGTCATGTCGAAATAAGATGGGTCTATCTCAATTTTTTGAAAAATTGTAATTATTTACTTCATGTGATAGCATATAAAATACAGAAATAGCAAAAAAACTATGATTGAAGTTTGAATTTGATGGATTCCAATTTTAACGAATAATTACAAAGGTTCTTTCTTAGAAATTGCATAAATTTGAAAACTGAGATAACGCCTTTTATTCCCATGTGAAGATAATCCTACAGAATAAAGCCATATCGGTACCATACCGGAATACATACTTACAACAACGGTATAAATGTTGTACAGTAGGTGTCTGTCTGCCTATTATTAAGAATACTGTGGATTGTAGGCCAACAGTATTTTGGCCCCATTTTGTTAATCAATATCAATAATTGGACATTCCTTTTACTGTAAACTAATATAATTGACATTTTATACTGTAACTATCTGGACATTAATGTTGTATCTACCTACTGTATGTCTTTTGTATATATAGGGTTATTTTCCTGTATGTGTTAGCACTATAACTCTTAATTTCTGCCTGATTTATATGGGACGAGTCAGAACTACGAGCCACCAGCGAGAGGTTATAATTACTGTATACTAGGGCCGATTTCTAAATGACTGTGTTGGAATCCGTAAGTAACTAGACCTACTGTATTATAATGAAACTGGTCGCTTGGGATAGCTTATGGTTGTTACGAAACACCAACTGTTTAAGAACATGGATATTATTAGCTATTATACAGTATTATGATGTTACTGTGTTGATACACGGGGGGGGGGGGGGGGGGGGGGGGGGGTTGGGGTGCTGATGTCCCATCTCGGTTAATTTATACAGTATCTCTATAAACGAACGCGCGCGCACAGTTTAAAGTTTCATGGCCCACAATAAATATAGGCATACATTACACCGTGACGACCTGTACTATAGTGTCATTTTTACTGACACGGACCCCCCCCCCCCCCCCCTAATTGTTCTACAAATGTTTATCATATTACTTGAAATTTTAAAAAACAACTAAAGTCCATTTTTTAAAATTAGGCAGCACCTTATTTTTGGCTAAAATTCGCGAGTTTTGATCGTACGGAGCCTTTGGAATATAACGGTTTTATTCAAATCAAATTAAATTTTATGATTTTATTGTGTTTTCTCATTAAAAACCGGTGTGAAAAAATTGCATTTTTTTTAAAAATTGTGTTCCAATATTCGAGATTTTGCACTCTATTAGAGCAATAATTTCTGGTT
>JAUCBJ010003518.1:0-43852 GCA_032718475.1 Nemertoderma westbladi | reverse complement strand
GAATTTATACGTGACAGTGGAGTAATCAAGTCAGGACTCAGTGACCACTGCATGGTATTTGTGTCCCGCAGCCGTCCGAAACTACCACGTCCTAACCAACACACCAGCCGATCATGCCGATCTTATAAAGGATACACTGCAGATATACTCCTTAGCAACCTCGACACCAGCCATATCCTGCCTTCAATCCTACGTACAGCAAACCCAACAACAGGTGCTCATTTACTAACTACTGAACTCACCCGTATCCTCGATAAAATCGCACCACATCGCTGCGTCAGAGTTAAACATTTTTCCGAACCTTGGATGACCGCCGACATCATAACAATCATCCAGGATAGAAACAAAGCACTCCTAAAATTCCATGAGCACCGAAGCCCAAGTAACTATGACAACTATAAACAATTGAGGAACGAGGCAACACACAAACTCAGATCAGCCAAATCCACCTACATCAAAAACGTCCTCGACTCCAACAAAACAAACAGTAAAGTCCTCTGGAAAACCCTAAAGACACTCGGAGCGCCCACGAAAAGAGCGAAGTCGTCTACCATAATATCAGCTATTGAAAATAATGGAGCCCTCCTTACAGACCCCACCGACATTGCCAATGTTCTGAACTCCTTATTCACAAATATCTCAAAGACATTGGTAGACAAACTCCCATCTCCCAGCAACATCTACAACGGCCCCGCAGTCGAGCAGTTCTATGCCCTGAAAGGAATTAAAAAAGACAGTTTCTCCCTCCAAACAGTCGATAGACAGATCGTATTTGACATTCTCACAAACCTAGATACCACCAAGGCCAGTGGACCCGACTCGATCAGCCCAAGAATACTTAAGGATGGAAGCCCGATCTTAACTGACCACCTTACCCACATTATAAACTCATCAATTACCTCAGCAATCTTCCCCACCGATTATAAACTCGCCAAAGTCAATCCAATCTTCAAAAAAGGCCCCCGCATTGTCCGTGATCACTACCGCCCCATTTCGCTGCTTCCAACTGCCTCCAAAGTCCTAGAAAAGGTTATCTTCGAACAATTCAAAAGCTACATAGTAACCAACCATATACTCGACGATCTCCAATCCGGCGCCCGGACCGGCCACTCAGTACAAACCTGCCTCATCCACCTCGACGACCTCATCCGAAATGCAAACGACAAAGGAATGTTAGTAGGAATGGTTGCCATAGATATTAGAAAAGCCTACGACACCGTGCAGCACGACATCCTCCTACATAAGCTAAAGTGCATCGGACTCAACCAACACACCATAAATTGGTTCCGCTCCTACTTGTCAGGAAGATCACAATATGTTCAAATCGGAAACTCCACATCAAAAACACTTGATATCACGTGCGGCACCCCCCAAGGAGCTCTCCTAGCTGTTTTACTGTTCTTAATCTATATCAACGACTTCGATCTAGCTCTCGTTCCCACTAACTGTACCCCGACCCAAACGGTTTCGTTGATGCCCCCCACAGCTTCTCCAGGTTCGGTGGTGCTCCCTGCGGCCTCTCCAGGTTTGGTGGCGCTCCCTGCGGCATCTCCAGGTTCGGTGGCGCTCCCCGCGGATTCCCAAGGTTCGTTGGCGCTCCCTGCAGCATCTCCAGGTAAGGTTGCTCTCCCCGCGGACTCCCAAGGTTTGGTGGCGCTCCCTGCGGCATCTCCCGGTACGGTGGCGCCCCCCGCGGACCCCCAAGGTTCGGTGGCGCTCCCTGCGGCATCTCCAGGTATGGTGGCGCTCCCTGCAGCCTCTCCGGTTTTGGTGGCGCTCCCTGCGGCCTCCCCAGATTCGGTGGCGCTCCCTGAGGCCTCTCCAGGTTCGGTGGCACTCCCTGCGGCCCCCCAAGGTTCGTTGGCGCTCCCCGCGGACTCCCAAGTTTCGGTGGCACTCCCCGCGGACACCCAAAGTTTGGTGGCACTCCCCGCGAACCACCCAGGTTCGGTGGTGCTCCCTGCGGACTCCCAATGTTCGTTGGCGCTCCCCGCGGGCTCCCAAGGTTCGGTGGCACTCCCCGCAGACTCCCAAGGTTCGGTGGCGCTCCCCATGGACTCCCAAAATTCGGTGGCGCTCCCCGCGGACCACCCAGGTTCGGTGGCGCTCCCTGTGGACTCCCAAGGTTCGTTGGCGCTCCCCGCGGACTCCCAAGGTTCAGTGGCTCTCCCCGCGGACTCCCAAGGTTCAGTGGCGATCCCCGTGGACTACCCAGGTTCGGTGGCACCCGTGACGACCCCTCCGGGTTCCGTTCCCCTCTCAACGGAGGTCACCCACCACGTCGCCAACACCAACAGCCAAAATCTCACGGTGGCACTGAAATATGTCGACGATACAAATATCCTCAAAACTGGACACAACTTAAAGGAAATCGAAACGTCACTCTCGGAAACATTGACCAGGGTAAATGCCTGGGCTGTCGATAACCGCCTTAGCATTCACCCCGACAAGTTCGAGGTCATGCTTTTTGGTTCACACCACCGCCTAGCCACATCGGGTAGTTTCTCGGTAACCTTCGGATCCGCACGTCTTGACACCTCAGAAACGGTGAATTACTTGGGCTGCTCCCTCGATGCTACTCTTTCGGGCGCCGACTCGGCCCAAACCATCATACGCAGAGGAAATGCTTGCCTGAAATTCCTCCACAGAAACTCGCAAGTACTCGACAAACCACTACGGCGTACTCTATGTAACGCCCTAATCCAGCCGATCATCGACTCCTCTGCCCCGGTTTGGTATCTGAGCGCCGCCAGCCGCCTCCGTAACCGCATCGACGCACTCCAACGGAAGTGTATCCGTTTCTGTCTCGATCTCGACTCGCGCACCCACATCGACTCTACCCACTTCATCCGAATAAACTGGCTCCCTATCACCGAGCGGGTCCATCATACCATCCTGACCCACATGTTTAAAGTATACAGGAAAACCGCGCCCATCTACCTCCAGTCCCTTGTAACTTTTAGCTACCTCTCCGATCGTTCACGGTCCTCCATAGCGCACGCCACCATTCCTCGGAAAAAAACTAAAACTGCCACGCACGCCTTCTCCTACTTAGGACCCTTCCTGTGGAATAAACTCCCGAACGAAATAAAACAATTAACCACAGTAGAATCCTTTAAACACAAAGTAAAGACCCACTTACTTAGCCTTTTATCCTCCCGAGAACAATGCATCTATTCTTTTTAACCATGCCTACAAAAACTCTCATTCTTTTTTTTTTAATCGTATCGTAACCGTGTTCTGTATTTTTTTTTTATTTTTTATTTTTCATTTTTTTATTAAGTTTCAATAATGATTTTATAGCCAGATCGATTCACTGCATAGCCAGGGGACCCCCATGGAAACGAGACTATGTCTCATGAGGTTATCCCCGACATCATTATCTTTTGCTCTGTACCATTAACCGTTATCATTCCGCGCCCGTATGTATGCTCCCTGTGCGCCTCCTTGTGCTTCCTATGCGCCTGTATGTTCCCCTTTTTTTAATATTTGTAATTATATCCACATCTACATCATCATGATTCTTTTTAGTGTGCACTCCCATAAAAACTTATTTGTTCAAACCAAACCGTTTCTCATCTATTGTTTTTAGTATACTATACCATAATTTTAAAGTCCTACAGCTACACCTTACCGTAATCTAATATCTCAAACGATAAAACCGAATATTCTACAGTGTAGGCCTACTGTAATTAATTATAAATAATGAATAAATTTGTAAATACTTGTTTCAGTTTCGATTGTACTGTTGTGTGTAACGTTTAACGTATTGCCTATGTTTTTAATATTTTTACTGTATTTTGATGTCAATAAACAATTCCAATTCCATCATGATTACTTCAGCTATCCTTACTATACTATCTGACTATACCGTCCTGTCAGCCTGTACTCGTACTGCGTACTGCTGTATGGAGTACAGAGTATCTGAGTATGGACTATTGCTGTAATGAGTAGGTAGACCTAGGATTTAGGATTATCACTGTAACCATCACCGGTTGGAAACTCGGTTCGCCGTGTAAGGTGTAAGCCTCTGCCTCAGCCTCAGCCTCTGCATGCTCTGCCCCCCCTCCCTCCCCCTAACTTAACGTCTACTATCAGAATTGGTACAACGTCAAACGTTACACCATTACCGGTACGGTCAGACGGTACCGGTCCAGCCTGCCAGCTGCCAGCGGTCAGCCGGTAGCCATTCAGCCATTGTTAATTAAGCAGGGGTGGAAAAAACCTAGGTTTTTTAGGGGACGTCTATTTACACCAAAAACACACAAAAACTCACAAAAACACACAAAAACACACAAAAACACACAAAAACTCACAAAAACACACAAAAACACACAAAAACATACAAAAACACACAAAAACAGACAAAAACATACGGCACATTTATGAAATGCCTGCAAAGGTAATTATCATTGCGGTTTGGGTTGTTGTCTGTTTGTATGCCTGTTTGTCTGTATGGATGTAATTAATTGTAATCCAAAACGCAATAGTTATTGCTGAAATACCTATAACCTATAGGCATAGTCCAGTAGTCTACACTCTACAGGTACCTTCAGTATAAATTAGATCATTGATGCACTCGATCCTCTGTGGAATTCCCATTATGAACATCACATATATTTCGCCTGGACGGATGCATCGCGCTTATTCAATCTAAACATTACTATATGATTGTGATCAGGCAGGCAGGTTATGGTTGATATCAGTTAATGATGCCTTTGATAAATTGCGCAAAGGGCGATTATTTACCGTAATACAGTAGATAGTGTGGTTGCGTTTCTGCCAACATCTCTTTCCAAGCTTGGTGAGAATAACTCTTCCGGGAAGAAAAATATACTCGATTTATGACTACCATCATCTGATCATATGTTGACGTCACATTAAATTCTACCTGCGAATCTGAAACTACAGTATTAGCTCGATTCATTCATACTTTGTCATTATACACCCTGTGTCTGTATTTCATACTATGTATGCTTAACAGAGGCATACCGAGGGTGGGGGGGGGGGGGGATTAGAATTAATTAAATAATTAAAAAAAAAATTAATTATTTTATTGGGCCTTTTGATGGAATAAAACACTTACAAAACCATTTTATTATTAAATCACCCAGGGCTTGCCACTTGCAACAACAATGCTATTATTTACTATTATTTACAATTACAAGATCGTTTAAGTAGTTTGGATTTATTAAGTATACAGTAGAGAAACGGGAAGTTTGATATGATTTATTGGGACGATGTAATAAATATATTTGCGGAAGAATCATACTGTAGTAGGCCTATAAACAACATTTTTTAAAAATGTAATAATATTTTAAAATCGGTAATAAAATCGGAATTGTAGTGGAATTGAATGGCCATGATAAAACTAATTTATTTATTACATGGGAAAGCAAGACCAGTTATAAACTTCACGGCTTATATGTTCTTAAGTTTTTTTTCCCCTATGTAATATAGGCCTACGTAATTTTATTCTTAATTTGGTACTTTATTGTGACTTAATTCTTTAATAAAAGATAGAGTGATATATTGTTACAAAATAAATGTTTTGTTTTGTTTTAAAACAAAAACAAAGTTTTTGTTTGTTTGTTTTTGTTGTTTTTGTGTGTCTTTGTTTTGTTTTTGTGTGTTTTTGTTTGTTTTTGTGTGTTTTTGTTTGTTTTTGTATGTTTTGTTTGTTTTTGTGTGTTTTTGTTTGTTTTTGTGTGTTTTTGTTTGTTTTTGTGTGTTTTTGTGTGTTTTTGTTTGTTTTGTGTGTTTTTGTGTGAATTGTATGTTTTTGTGTGTTTTTGTGTGAATTGTATGTTTTTGTGTGTTTCTGTTTGTTTTTGTGTGTTTTTGTTTCTTTTTGTGTGTTCTGTTTCTTTATGTTTGTTTGTTTTTGTGTGTTTGTTTGCTTTTGTTTGTTTGTGTGTGTTTTTGTTTATTTGTGTTTGTTTTTGTGTTTGTTTTTGTTTGTTTTGTTTGCTTTTGTTTGTTTTTGTGTGTTTTTGTTTGTTTTGTGTGTTTTTGTGTGAATTGTATGTTTTTGTGTGTTTTTGTATGAATTGTATGTTTTTGTGTGTTTCTGTTTGTTTTTGTGTGTTTTTGTTTGTTTTTGTGTGTTTTTGTTTCTTTAAGTGTCTTTTGTTTGTTTGTTTTTGTGTGTTTGTTTGCTTTTGTTTGTTTGTGTGTGTTTTTGTTTGTTTTTGTATATTTGTGTTTGTTTTTGGGTTTTTGTTTGTTTTGTTTGCTTTTGTTTGTTTTTCTGTGTGTTTTTTTTTATTTGTTTTTGTGTGTGTTTGTTTATTTTTGTGTGTTTTTGTTTGTTTTGTATGTTTCTGTTTGTTTTTGTGTGTTTTGTTTGTTTTTGTTTGATTTTGTGTGTTTATGTTTGTTTTTATGTGTTTTTGTTTGTTTTTGTGTGTTTTTGTTTGTTTTAGTGTGTTTTTGTTTGTTTTGTGTGTTTTTGTGTGAATTGTATATTTTTGTGTGTTTTTGTGTGAATTGTATGTTTTTGTGTGTTTCTGTTTGTTTTTGTGTGTTTTTGTTTGTTTTTGTGTGTTTTGTTTCTTTATGTGTCTTTTGTTTATTTTTGTGTGTTTTTGTTTATTTAATGTGACGTCAACATATGATCAGATGATGGTAGTCATAAATCGAGTATATTTTTCTTCCCGGAAGAGTTATTCTCACCAAGCTTGGAAAGAGATGTTGGCGGAAACGCAACCACACTATCTACTGTATTAAATTACTTAATCGCCCTTTGCGCAATTTATCAAAGGCATCGCATTAACTGATATCAACCATAACCTGCCTGCCTGATCACAATCATATAGTAATGTTTAGATTGAATAAGCGCGATGCATCCGTCCAGGCGAAATATATGTGATGTTCATAATGGGGATTCCACGGAGGATCGAGTGCATCAATGATCTAATTTATACTGAAGGTACCTGTAGAGTGTAGACTACTGGACGGTCAGCCTAAACACCCAACTACACCCAACTTTCACCCAACTACACCCAACTTTCACCCAACTACCCCCAACAACACCCAACTTTCACCCAACTACACCCAATTCTCCACCCAACTACACCCAACTATCACCCAACTACAGTACACTCAACATTGTCTCACTTCCACCCAACTACACTTACCTTTCACCACTTTCTCGCAGGTCAGGATTTTTGAAAATAAAAAATTATAAAGCAAATTATAAAATTTTCAAAAACCATACAAATCCTAATCTACGTCGCTTTTTTGGATGTGAAGATGAGTAGGACATACAGTACAATATATCTAATGTTTAGTTCTGAGGCATAACAGCGAGAACATGCGAGCCACGTAGTAAAGGCGAGCCTTAACGCACTATGATAATTAGTAAATACTGGAAAATTTATTTCGAGTTATTATCATATTCGAGTTAGTGAAATATTGAAACGAGGGACCGAAGTGAGATAAAAGTACATTATACACTAGAATACGTTGTTTTATTGTTAAATTTCTTGATTACTTAACGCTCGTCTATGGACGAGCCGCAAATAATCCATCTATCTACTGTATTTACGGCTTGTCCAAGGACGAGCGTTAAGTAATTCAGAAATTTAACAATAAAATATTATAATTATCCTTTATGTATCATATTACAAGAAAGATTGTAACATAGTCTTTATTTTCAACAGTTTTATTCTAAACTTCGTGGCCTTTATATTAATTTGATCTTATCTTTCGTTTATTATTTTGGTTCCATGATAAATTTATTATTCGCCTATATTATACAGAAAGTACTTTATTTGCTAACCATTAAGATTGGATCAGGGAGCCAAATGGAGTGTAAACTTGAGACATGTAAAATGTAATAAGAAATGTAAAAAGTTCTAAAATTATTTCTGTTGTTTCGTTAAAAATTAATTAATACAGTATAAAGGCCATAAAGTTTAAGATAAAGAAGCTGAAAATAATGTTACCGTTTTTTTTCTTGTATTCTATGATACATAAAGGATAATTACATTATTATAATTGCATTAAACATACTGTATAATATAGAACTTATGTCCATTAACTTTGTACGAATTATCTGCATTGCTATTCCCACAGCAGAAGTTTCCAATAATGCGATTTCGTCGTTAAGGCTGTGACGGTGACCCTCCTGTGTATCAATACCGTTTTCATTTTCACCGCAATCCCACAGCGCCAGTTTAGTTTGTACTGTAGCTTAGTTTGGAGTTTTGATGCGTGGTATGTGTAGACATCTATAGGTATCTGGATCGTTCGTCAATAGTCTCTGTGTCTCTCCTTTGTATATTTATTGCTAAATTCATCAATTATTCTAGAATCAACCTGCAATAAAAATAAAATGTTAGTTAGTTATTTTCATAATTGCAGGGCAGTGATGGCAAAATACAGCATGAGTACATGCAACTTTTAAAAGTTCATATCTCAGCAATTCCTCAAAGAAGTTCAGAGTTTGTTACTGTACATATTGTAATTTGTGGAAGATAGGTGCCATACAGTATAGTTTGGTGTAAGTTGGATGCTGTTGTGTTGAACGTTGAAGTTGGGTGTATTTGCAGAGGGTGATGGGTGGTATAGTTGGGTGTAGTTGGTGAAAGTTGGGTGTAGCTGTGTAGTTGGGTGGTAGTTGGGTGAAAGTTGGGTGTAGTTGGGTGAAAGTTGGGTGTAGCTGTGTGTAGTTGGGTGAAAGTTGGGTGATTAGGCTGACCCTACTGGACTATGCCTATAGGTATTTCAGCAATAACTATCTGACTATTGCGTTTTGGATTACAATTAATTACATCCACACAGACAAACAGGCATACAAACAGACAACAACCCAAACCGCAATGATAATTACCTTTGCAGGCATTTCATATATATGCCATATGTTTTTGTCTGTTTTTGTGTGTTTTTGTATGTTTTTGTGTGTTTTTGTGAGTTTTTGTGTGTTTTTGTGAGTTTTTGTGTGTTTTTGGTGTAAATAGACGTCCCCGGTTTTTTAAAGAAAAAAAATAAGTTTATGTGTTTTGCTTAGGTTTTTTAAAAAAACCTAAAGGTTTTTTAGGTTTTTTAAGGTTTTTTATTATACAGTTATATCTGTCTGTATACAGGTATAGGCCTATAGACTGATAGATATCACATAATTCTATAATTAATATGATTTGAACATATTTGATTATAGGACAGTAGGATGCATGTGTATAACTGTCAGACTGTATAACGGATACATGACCGAACGTAATCAGGATCGAATGTAACATAGTTATTTCGTATCGAACGTAACCCCATGAATTATGTTACATTGGATCCTATAACTATGTCAGTATGTTACATTCGATCTACAAATTACTAAGCGCGAATGTAACATTGCCATTCATAGATTTAAAGGAGCAGGTTACAGAGGCGTGTTGGGGGAACCAAAACAATAAACGAAAGTTAACACATGTTACAAGATTGCAGGTCACTTAATTGGGTCTTTGTTTTGTACTCACCAACACCAAACTGTTTCTTCCTGTAAATAAACGAAGCATTTCATCGGTTAATTCCTGAAATCAAAACACAACTGAAATAAATGTAGGCCTATGTTACATTCGAGCTTAGTAATTTGTAGATCGAATGTAACATAGTTATAGGATCCAATGTAACATAATTGAGTTTACGTTCAATTCGTAAAAACTATGTTACGTTCGATCCTGACTGCCTGATTACGTTCGGTCTGTCACCCGTGTATAACTAGCATTATCACTAGGCTGCTAGGCCTACAGCTGTACAGCTATCAGCTATAAAATGTATACTGTTAGAATCTCCTATATTAACGGCAGAACGGATTAATGCTCTATTCAGTAGTACAGTTAGTACCGGCTGACCGGTACAAAAATTAATTATTAATTAATTAGGCCTAATTAATTGCTGACAACCAGTGTTTATGTTGATCAAGAAAATATCGGGCAAAGTTGTCCTAAAAGGCAAAGTAGCCCTATTTTAAAGTAAATTTAACTAAAAAAACCTGAAAAACCTAGCCTACTTCTGATGAAATTTTCAAAAGTAGGTGATTTAAAAAAAACCTAGGTGCTAAAAAACCTACTTCTGTACTTTGCCAGCCCTGTCTGCCTGTAATTAAGTAACATCCTGACATCACGTTTCTTTTAGAAAATTTGATTTTTACTACAGTAGGCCTACCGGTCATGCCGGTATTTGCTTGCAATTAATTTTAATTGTACTCCTCATGTGAGTCATTGGTCATGCTGTCATGTCTTCAATGCTTTTCTTTGTTTAATTATTTAGGCAGTTTGGCCCTACCTGCCTTCCGGTACCGGTAGGCCTAATGTCTGAATGTTATTTGTTGGTGGTTCAACAATCAATTAATATCTTAGCTTAATGCTTTACTGCTTACAGGCTTAATGTTACCTTAAAATGTATGTCGGTGATAGATACCGGTGATGATTAGGAAAAAAAAAACAATAGCAATGTTTTCAAAAAACCTGAAAAAGCACCTCCTACAGCACCTATAAAATATTTTTATTGCAAATAAAATTTACAAATTTGACACTTCTCCCTATTTATTTATTATTATTTTTTATTTTTTTTTATATACTGGATACTCTTGTGCAAAATTTAAAATTTAACTTCCTGACCTATATAAGACTTCACAAAAATTGCCGCCCGTAACATCCTAACTATTTTTACTTCAAATTGTATAAAATAAATTATCAATAACTTTTCTCTGAATCTACTCTGTTTTGGTCAATTAATTAAACATCATTCCTATTTAAATAAAATCGCCATCATCCACTCTTTCAATTTCAAATTTTAGTCTCAACCAAGTAGGTATCGGTCAATAGTATCACAATAAATTTAGTTAATGGTTCTATAAATATTTCATTTTTTGGGCCGGAGAGTATTTAAGGATATAAAAAAATGTGTCATAATATAAATACCCAAGGTAGTAAAATAATATTTCATGTCTGATACTTAGCTTAACACCTGGCTGATTGCGTCCACTAGCTCCAGGCTATTAGCAGTCAGCCAGCTTCAGTCATCATTTATAAGTATTGATTTAATTATGAAAGTGTATTGCAATTTCTTATTTGTTTGATTGGAGAAATAAATATAATGATAATGATAATGTGACCTAGGGCAGTAGGGCCTGGCATGTCGTTTCTAATGTAGGCCTACCTTCACCAAATGGATGGTGTATTTAGTATTTCACACAGTACAGCAGTAGTTCTGTAGTTCAGACAACTACAGAAGGATCAGTTTGACATCTTTAGTATCCAAACTAATGGAAAGGATTATTGTTGATACCATGTGGGCTCACTGTATAGAGAATATGATAATATCTAAACAACAGTTTGGATTTCAGAAGGGCCGTTCCTGTACACTCCAATTCCTTGATGTCCTCTATAACTGGTCACTGGCCATCGATAATCGACAATGTATTGATGTAGTTTACCTGGATTTCTCCACGTCTACTCCTTAAACTCAAATCAATAGGGATAAGTGGAAACTTGTTAGGATGGATTGAAAACTTTTTATGTGATAGATACCAACGCGTTGTTGTTGAAGGCGAACATTCTGATTGGTTACCTGTGGTCAGTGGAGTACCCCAAGGGGCAGTTGCTTCAGTTATTTTCTTCCTTGGCTTCGTAAATGATATACCGTCTCTTATAAGATTTCTTTTATACCTATTTGCGGACGATATTAAAGACAGTGTCATGTTCAACCCCCATCCCACACTGCAGATCGGCCCACTACAATCTGACCTAGATATATTATACTCGTGGAGTGTAGCTTGGCAACTTTGTTTCAACATTAAAAAATGCAAAGTAATACATATTGGCCATAATAACCCCGAGTTCCCTTACCATCTCGGCGAATCAGTGCTATCAGTGTCAGGGTGGGAGAAAGACTTGGGGGTGACCTTCCAAAACAATTCGGGAAACACATTGCCACCATCGCGAAGAAAGCCAATGGAATAACTGGCCTTATTGCTCGAACCTTTAAACATCTGGACAGTGTCACGCTAGTCAACTTATTCAAAGCCCTCGTGAGACCAATTCTAGAATATGCATCCCCAGTATGGTCGCCACACCGTGTAAATGAAATACGACTTTTGGAATCTGTCCAACGTCGGGTGACCAGACTATTTCCTAATCTCCGTAACTTAGCCTATCCGGAAAGATTAAAGCGACTAGGTCTCCCGACCCTTGAGTATCGCCGTTATCGCGCCGACCTGATTCAGGTGTACCGTTACCTTGCGGGTATCGACAACGCTGACTGCAGCATGTTCGAACTTTCCACGATTGGTCTACGCGGCCACTCATTCAAGCTCCAGAAACCCCGTGCTCGGCTGCTGCAGAGAAACACGACATTCCACTTCCGAGTCATCGATCCCTGGAACTCGCTATCCAATGCCGTTGTAACCGCCCCCAACCTTAACTCTTTTAAAACCCGTTTGAACTCCCACTTTAAAGATTTCCCGCTTAAGTTTACCCCATCATGGTGGTCCATGTAAAAGTAAAATATCTTCCATAGTAACTCTTAACTTTTTGCTCTTTTTACTTATTAACTTTTAATATATTTCTCGCCTTAATTAAAACTTTTATCACCACTTTTTAACTTTTAAACTTTTTCTAACCTTGATTAAAACTTTAGATTACCACTTTTAACTTTTTAACTAACTTTTTCTAACCTCTATTAAAACTTTTTTATCACCATTTAATTATACACATTAGACCTCATTAATATTTAATATCTCAATAACTAATTGACAAACTGCATTTATCTACTTTGATCCTATATAATCGACGTTTTTAACTATGTACATTTAATAGTTTTTACTCGCGGCTTTACTGTTCTTTCTTTGTTTAATTTTTAACTTTCTTTTAATTTTAACCAAATAATTAAATATAAGTTTTAAAAATGCAACCTATAATTAAATCAAGTTTTTAAATATATAAATTTGTTCTTCCTATTTGTGTAAACCATAATTTTATTTCACGTTCGACTTTGTGTAATTTAAGATATTTTTAAGCCCTATGCTCCACAGCCATAATTTACATTACTTTTCACATGTTTTTTTTTTAAGAATGATTTTATGCTACATTCTTTCGTTTACGAACTCTCCTATCAACATTAATTAGTGCTAGGTAGTAGTAGGTAAGGTACTTAGTTTGTGTCAGTTTAAATATTTTGACAGTAGTTTTATATTATGTCTGCACAGGTGCAATAAGCTTCTGCTTCCTCCACCTCATTATTAAACATTAAACATTTCAGTATTTAGCTTACCGTAACTAGCCTACTGAATACCGGTCAACCGGTAAATTTTAAATGTAACCAGTATGCCAGTATATAATGGATGCTATTAATGTTTATATTAAATGTCTTATTATCCTATTGAGTAATATTTTATTTCAACTGGAAGCCAATATCATTAAATGCCAGTGCGTACAGGAAGGCAACCACCATTGTCGTTCAGGTGATGTTCGTAATGATACAGCGGATGGGGTAACGGAATGCTCTGTGGATGCTTCAATCAATGGCAACTGCTTTGTACGCAAAACTATAGAAGGAGATGGTTGGCGTATATCTAAGGGCTGCTTGATTGATTTAGCAGGAACCAAACATGAACACTGTCCAGAGATAATCTCTGAAAATATTATCAATATTTGCTGCAACAGTTCCGACTACTGCAATGAGAATATCAATGTTGATAGGATTCCTTTCCTGACAACAACAACACCGATATCGACAACTACCGGCGGCCCTAATGTCCCGCATTACTTCGTTCTCGTTAGCGTTATCCCCATCACCGGTTTCTTTCTCTTTATCGCTATCGGCCTTCTGTGTTTCCGACTATCGGGGAAGTCCTTCCCGGCCTGTCTGGGTATCAATATCAAATCCTGGCGAACCGCTAGGCGGCGCCATGATCTGTTGTTAGTGGAGCCGGACGAGGTTAGGGGTTGGAGCGACTCGGAATGCTCCGGTAGTGGTTCCGGTTTCCCGCTCCTCGTACAGCGCACCATCGCGCGCCAGATCCGGCTGGGTGACCCTATAGGTCGGGGTCGGTACGGCGAGGTCTGGCGCGGCTCCTGGCGCTCCGAGGACGACGTCGCCGTAAAGATATTCTCATCGCGAGACGAGCCGAGTTTCAGTCGCGAGATCCGGATCTACGGGACCGCCACCATCCGCCATCCCAACATCCTCAGCTTCCTCGCCGCCGACTTCAAAGACACCGGAATCAAAACAGAGTTGTGGCTCATCACGGAGTACCACGCTAACGGCTCTCTCGATGACTATCTCAAGACTCGGTCGCTCTCTACGCTCGTCGCTGTCTCCATGGCGGCGAGTATCGCCCGCGGGTTGGCCCATCTCCACTGCCATATCCCGGAATGTAAACCGGCTATCGCCCATCGCGATATCAAGTCGGCCAACGTGCTGGTCAAGGATTCCGGACTGGAGTGCTGCATCGCCGACCTCGGGTTGGCGGTGGTTCACGAGCCGGTTACGGACACGGTGGAGGTCCCGGACAACGACAACCGGGCCGGGACCCGGCGGTACATGGCCCCCGAGGTGTTGTCGGAGGGGGAACAGTTGCGGGGGATGGACGCCTACAGACGGGCGGATGTGTACGCGTTGGGGTTGGTTGTGTGGGAGATAGCGAGACGGACGCGGGGTGGGGTGCCCGGGGCGGTCTCGGTGTCCGGGGCGTTGTCCGGGGTAGAGTCCGCGACAGAGTCCGCGACAGTGTGTGAGTGCATTCAACCCTACCAGGACTTACTCGGTACCTCGGACCCAACCTACTTTGAACTGCGTCGGATTGTATGCGTGGAGGGCCGTCGGCCCACTGTGGCACCGCACTGGGAGTACGACGCCACCTTGCGCCGACTCAGTGAACTCATGCAGGACTGCTGGTGCCCCAACCCGGCCTCCAGACTGACCGCGTTACGAACCCATAAGTCCCTGGCCGCCATCATGGCCGACACGCGACGCAAACTACCCTCGGTTACCGAGGGAGTCGAGACTTTATCGGGAGTCGAGTCGGCGGCCTAATTAGCAACCGGTTCTAATTAGTTTCGCGGTTTCTTAATTGTTTTATTTTGAATTATTTGGCGTCGTTTTTATGCAGGTTCGTTACACCAGTAGGTACGATAGGCCAGTTGGTAATTAATTAACTAGGTACGATAGGCCAGTTGGTAATTAATTAACTTGTACGATAGGCCAGTTGGTAATTAATTAACTTGTGCGATAGGCCAGTTGGTAATTATTTAACTAGGTACGATAGGCCAGTTGGTAATTAATTAACTAGGTACGATAGGCCAGTTGGTAATTAATTAACTTGTACGATAGGTCAGTTGGTAATTAATTAACTAGGTACGATAGGCCAGTTGGTAATTAATTAACTTGTACGATAGGCCAGCTGGTAATTAATTAACTTGTACGATAGGCCAGTTGGTAATTAATTAACTTGTACGATAGGCCAGTTGGTAATTAATTAACTTGTACGATAGGCCAGTTGGTAATTAATTAACTTGTACGATAGGCCAGTTGGTAATTAATTAACTTGTACGATAGGCCAGTTGGTAATTAATTAACTTGTACGATAGGCCAGTTGGTAATTAATTAACTTGTACGATAGGCCAGTTGGTAATTAATTAACTTGTACGATAGGCCAGTTGGTAATTAATTAACTTGTGCGATAGGCCAGTTGGTAATTATTTAACTAGGTTCGATAGGCCAGTTGGTAATTAATTAACTAGGTACGATAGGCCAGTTGGTAATTAATTAACTAGGTACGATAGGCCAGTTGGTAATTAATTAACTAGGTACGATAGGCCAGTTGGTAATTAATTAACTTGTACGATAGGCCAGTTGGTAATTAATTAACTTGTACGATAGGCCAGTTGGTAATTAATTAACTTGTACGATAGGCCAGTTGGTAATTAATTAACTAGGTACGATAGGCCAGTTGGTAATTAATTAACTTGTACGATAGGCCAGTTGGTAATTAATTAACTTGTACGATAGGCCAGTTGGTAATTAATTAACTTGTACGATAGGCCAGTTGGTAATTAATTAACTTGTACGATAGGCCAGTTGGTAATTAATTAACTTGTACGATAGGCCAGTTGGTAATTAATTAACTTGTACGATAGGCCAGTTGGTAATTAATTAACTTGTACGATAGGCCAGTTGGTAATTAATTAACTTGTACGATAGGCCAGTTGGTAATTAATTAACTCGGTACGATAGGCCAGTTGGTAATTAATTAACTTGTACGATAGGCCAGTTGGTAATTAATTAACTTGTACGATAGGCCAGTTGGTAATTAATTAACTAGGTACGATAGGCCAGTTGGTAATTAATTAACTAGGTACGATAGGCCAGTTGGTAATTAATTAACTAGGTACGATAGGCCAGTTGGTAATTAATTAACTTGTACGATAGGCCAGTTGGTAATTAATTAATTAATTAACTTGTACGATAGGCCAGTTGGTAATTAATTAACTTGTACGATAGGCCAGTTGGTAATTAATTAACTTGTACGATAGGCCAGTTGGTAATTAATTAACTTGTACGATAGGCCAGTTGGTAATTAATTAACTAGGTACGATATGCCAGTTGGTAATTAATTAACTTGGTACGATAGGCCAGTTGGTAATTAATTAACTTGTACGATAGGCCAGTTGGTAATTAATTAACTTGTACGATAGGCCAGTTGGTAATTAATTAACTAGGTACGATAGGCCAGTTGGTAATTAATTAACTTGTACGATAGGCCAGTTGGTAATTAATTAACTAGGTACGATAGGCCAGTTGGTAATTAATTAACTTGTACGATAGGCCAGTTGGTAATTAATTAACTTGTACGATAGGCCAGTTGGTAATTAATTAATTAATTAACTTGTACGATAGGCCAGTTGGTAATTAATTAACTTGTACGATAGGCCAGTTGGTAATTAATTAACTTGTACGATAGGCCAGTTGGTAATTAATTAACTTGTACGATAGGCCAGTTGGTAATTAATTAACTAGGTACGATAGGCCAGTTGGTAATTAATTAACTTGTACGATAGGCCAGTTGGTAATTAATTAACTTGTACGATAGGCCAGTTGGTAATTAATTAACTAGGTACGATAGGCCAGTTGGTAATTAATTAACTAGGTACGATAGGCCAGTTGGTAATTAATTAACTAGGTACGATAGGCCAGTTGGTAATTAATTAACTAGGTACGATAGGCCAGTTGGTAATTAATTAACTAGGTACGATAGGCCAGTTGGTAATTAATTAACTAGGTACGATAGGCCAGTTGGTAATTAATTAACTTGTACGATAGGCCAGTTGGTAATTAATTAATTAACTTGTACGATAGGCCAGTTGGTAATTAATTAACTTGTACGATAGGACATTTGGTAATTAATTAACTAGGTACGATAGGCCAGTTGGTAATTAATTAACTAGGTACGATAAGCCAGTTGGTAATTAATTAACTTGTACGATAGGCCAGTTGGTAATTAATTAACTAGGTACGATAGGCCAGTTGGTAATTAATTAACTTGTACGATAGGCCAGTTGGTAATTAATTAACTTGTACGATAGGCCAGTTGGTAATTAATTAACTTGTACGATAGGCCAGTTGGTAATTAATTAACTTGTACGATAGGCCAGTTGGTAATTAATTAACTTGTACGATAGGCCAGTTGGTAATTAATTAACTTGTACGATAGGCCAGTTGGTAATTAATTAACTAGGTACGATAGGCCAGTTGGTAATTAATTAACTAGGTACGATAGGCCAGTTGGTAATTAATTAACTTGTACGATAGGCCAGTTGGTAATTAATTAACTTGTACGATAGGCCAGTTGGTAATTAATTAACTTGTACGATAGGCCAGTTGGTAATTAATTAACTTGTACGATAGGCCAGTTGATAATTAATTAACTTGTACGATAGGCCAGTTGGTAATTAATTAACTTGTACGATAGGCCAGTTGGTAATTAATTAACTTGTACGATAGGCCAGTTGGTAATTAATTAACTTGTACGATAGGCCAGTTGGTAATTAATTAACTTGTACGATAGGCCAGTTGGTAATTAATTAACTTGTACGATAGGCCAGTTGGTAATTAATTAACTAGGTACGATAGGCCAGTTGGTAATTAATTAACTAGGTACGATAGGCCAGTTGGTAATTAATTAACTTGTACGATAGGCCAGTTGGTAATTAATTAACTTGTACGATAGGCCAGTTGGTAATTAATTAACTTGTACGATAGGCCAGTTGGTAATTAATTAACTTGTACGATAGGCCAGTTGGTAATTAATTAACTTGTACGATAGGCCAGTTGGTAATTAATTAACTTGTACGATAGGGCAGTTGGTAATTAATTAACTTGTACGATAGGCCAGTTGGTAATTAATTAACTTGTACGATAGGCCAGTTGGTAATTAATTAACTTGTACGATAGGCCAGTTGGTAATTAATTAACTTGTACGATAGGCCAGTTGGTAATTAATTAACTTGTACGATAGGGCAGTTGGTAATTAATTAACTTGTACGATAGGCCAGTTGGTAATTAATTAACTTGTACGATAGGCCAGTTGGTAATTAATTAACTTGTACGATAGGCCAGTTGGTAATTAATTAACTAGGTACGATAGGCCAGTTGGTAATTAATTAACTTGTACGATAGGCCAGTTGGTAATTATTTAACTAGGTACGATAGGCCAGTTGGTAATTAATTAACTAGGTACGATAGGCCAGTTAGTAATTAATTAACTAGGTACGATAGGCCAGTTGGTAATTAATTAACTAGGTACGATATGCCAGTTGGTAATTAATTAACTAGGTACGATAGGCCAGTTGGTAATTAATTAACTTGTACGATAGGCCAGTTGGTAATTAATTAACTAGGTACGATATGCCAGTTGGTAATTAATTAACTAGGTACGATAGGCCAGTTGGTAATTAATTAACTTGTACGATAGGCCAGTTGGTAATTAATTAACTAGGTACGATAGGCCAGTTGGTAATTAATTAACTTGTACGATAGGCCAGTTGGTAATTAATTAACTTGTACGATAGGCCAGTTGGTAATTAATTAACTTGTACGATAGGCCAGTTGGTAATTAATTAACTTGTACGATAGGCCAGTTGGTAATTAATTAACTTGTACGATAGGCCAGTTGGTAATTAATTAACTTGTACGATAGGCCAGTTGGTAATTAATTAACTTGTACGATAGGCCAGTTGGTAATTAATTAACTAGGTACGATAGGCCAGTTGGTAATTAATTAACTAGGTACGATAGGCCAGTTGGTAATTAATTAACTTGTACGATAGGCAAGTTGGTAATTAATTAACTAGGTACGATAGGCCATTTGGTAATTAATTAACTTGTACGATAGGCCAGTTGGTAATTATTTAACTAGGTACGATAGGCCAGTTGGTAATTAATTAACTAGGTACGATAGGCCAGTTAGTAATTAATTAACTAGGTACGATAGGCCAGTTGGTAATTAATTAACTAGGTACGATATGCCAGTTGGTAATTAATTAACTAGGTACGATAGGCCAGTTGGTAATTAATTAACTTGTACGATAGGCCAGTTGGTAATTAATTAACTAGGTACGATATGCCAGTTGGTAATTAATTAACTAGGTACGATAGGCCAGTTGGTAATTAATTAACTTGTACGATAGGCCAGTTGGTAATTAATTAACTAGGTACGATAGGCCAGTTGGTAATTAATTAACTTGTACGATAGGCCAGTTGGTAATTAATTAACTTGTACGATAGGCCAGTTGGTAATTAATTAACTTGTACGATAGGCCAGTTGGTAATTAATTAACTTGTACGATAGGCCAGTTGGTAATTAATTAACTTGTACGATAGGCCAGTTGGTAATTAATTAACTTGTACGATAGGCCAGTTGGTAATTAATTAACTAGGTACGATAGGCCAGTTGGTAATTAATTAACTAGGTACGATAGGCCAGTTGGTAATTAATTAACTTGTACGATAGGCAAGTTGGTAATTAATTAACTAGGTACGATAGGCCAGTTGGTAATTAATTAACTAGGTACGATAGGCCATTTGGTAATTAATTAACTTGTACGATAGGCCAGTTGGTAATTAATTAACTAGGTACGATAGGCCAGTTGGTAATTAATTAACTAGGTACGATAGGCCATTTGGTAATTAATTAACTTGTACGATAGGCCAGTTGGTAATTAATTAACTTGTACGATAGGCCAGTTGGTAATTAATTAACTTGTACGATAGGCCAGTTGGTAATTAATTAACTTGTACGATAGGTCAGTTGGTAATTAATTAACTAGGTACGATAGGCCAGTTGGTAATTAATTAACTAGGTACGATAGGCCAGTTGGTAATTAATTAACTTGTACGATAGGCCAGTTGGTAATTAATTAACTTGTACGATAGGCCAGTTGGTAATTAATTAACTTGTACGATAGGCCAGTTGGTAATTAATTAACTTGTACGATAGGCCAGTTGGTAATTAATTAACTAGGTACGATAGGCCAGTTGGTAATTAATTAACTTGTACGATAGGCCAGTTGGTAATTAATTAACTTGTACGATAGGCCAGTTGGTAATTAATTAACTACGTACGATAGGCCAGTTGGTAATTAATTAACTAGGTACGATAGGCCAGTTGGTAATTAATTAACTAGGTACGATAGGCCAGTTGGTAATTAATTAACTTGTACGATAGGCCAGTTGGTAATTAATTAACTTGTACGATAGGCCAGTTGGTAATTAATTAACTTGTACAATAGGCCAGTTGGTAATTAATTAACTAGGTACGATAGGCCAGTTGGTAATTAATTAACTTGTACGATAGGCCAGTTGGTAATTAATTAACTTGTACGATAGGCCAGTTGGTAATTAATTAACTAGGTACGATAGGCCAGTTGGTAATTAATTAACTTGTACGATAGGCCAGTTGGTAATTAATTAACTTGTACGATAGGCCAGTTGGTTATTAATTAACTTGTACGATAGGCCAGTTGGTAATTAATTAACTTGTACGATAGGCCAGTTGGTAATTAATTAACTAGGTACGATAGGCCAGTTGGTAATTAATTAACTTGTACGATAGGCCAGTTGGTAATTAATTAACTTGTACGATAGGCCAGTTGGTAATTAATTAACTTGTACGATAGGCCAGTTGGTAATTAATTAACTTGTACGATAGGCCAGTTGGTAATTAATTAACTTGTACGATAGGCCAGTTGGTAATTAATTAACTTGTACGATAGGTCAGTTTGTAATTAATTAACTAGGTACGATAGGCCAGTTGGTAATTAATTAACTAGGTACGATAGGCCAGTTGGTAATTAATTAACTAGGTACGATAGGCCAGTTGGTAATTAATTAACTTGTACGATAGGCCAGTTGGTAATTAATTAACTTGTACGATAGGCCAGTTGGTAATTAATTAACTTGTACGATAGGCCAGTTGGTAATTAATTAACTTGTACGATAGGCCAGTTGTTAATTAATTAACTTGTACGATAGGCCAGTTGGTAATTAATTAACTTGTACGATAGGTCAGTTGGTAATTAATTAACTTGTACGATATGCCAGTTGGTAATTAATTAACTTGTACGATAGGCCAGTTGGTAATTAATTAACTTGTACGATAGGCCAGTTGGTAATTAATTAACTTGTACGATAGGCCAGTTGGTAATTAATTAACTCGGTACGATAGGCCAGTTGGTAATTAATTAACTTGTACGATAGGCCAGTTGGTAATTAATTAACTAGGTACGATAGGCCAGTTGGTAATTAATTAACTAGGTACGATAGGCCAGTTGGTAATTAATTAACTTGTACGATAGGCCAGTTGGTAATTAATTAATTAACTTGTACGATAGGCCAGTTGGTAATTAATTAACTTGTACGATACGCCAGTTGGTAATTAATTAACTTGTACGATAGGCCAGTTGGTAATTAATTAACTTGTACGATAGGCCAGTTGGTAATTAATTAACTTGTACGATAGGCCAGTTGGTAATTAATTAACTTGTACGATAGGCCAGTTGGTAATTAATTAACTTGTACGATAGGCCAGTTGGTAATTAATTAACTAGGTACGATAGGCCAGTTGGTAATTAATTAACTAGGTACGATAGGCCAGTTGGTAATTAATTAACTTGTACGATAGGCCAGTTGGTAATTAATTAACTAGGTACGATAGGCCAGTTGGTAATTAATTAACTTGTACGATAGGCCAGTTGGTAATTAATTAACTTGTACGATAGGCCAGTTGGTAATTAATTAACTTGTACGATAGGCCAGTTGGTAATTAATTAACTAGGTACGATAGGCCAGTTGGTTATTAATTAACTTGTACGATAGGCCAGTTGGTAATTAATTAACTTGTATGATAGGCCAGTTGGTAATTAATTAATTAACTTGTACGATAGGCCAGTTGGTAATTAATTAACTTGTATGATAGGCCAGTTGGTAATTAATTAATTAACTTGTACGATAGGCCAGTTGGTAATTAATTAACTTGTACGATAGGCCAGTTGGTAATTAATTAACTTGTACGATAGGCCAGTTGGTAATTAATTAACTAGGTACGATAGGCCAGTTGGTAATTAATTAACTTGTACGATAGGCAAGTTGGTAATTAATTAACTAGGTACGATAGGCCAGTTGGTAATTAATTAACTAGGTACGATAGGCCAGTTGGTAATTAATTAACTTGTAAGAGAGGCCAGTTGGTAATTAATTAATTAACTTGTACGATAGGCCAGTTGGTAATTAATTAACTTGTATGATAGGCCAGTTGGTAATTAATTAATTAACTTGTATGATAGGCCAGTTGGTAATTAATTAACTAGGTACGATAGGCCAGTTGGTAATTAATTAACTAGGTACGATAGGCCAGTTAAAATAGGCCAGTTGGTAATTAATTAACTTGTACGATAGGTCAGTTGGTAATTAATTAACTTGTACGATAGGCCAGTTGGTAATTAATTAACTAGGTACGATAGGCCAGTTGGTAATTAATTAACTAGGTACGATAGGCCAGTTGGTAATTAATTAACTAGGTACGATAGGCCAGTTGGTAATTAATTAACTTGTACGATAGGCCAGTTGGTAATTAATTAACTTGTACGATAGGCCAGTTGGTAATTAATTAACTAGGTACGATAGGCCAGTTGGTAATTAATTAACTTGTACGATAGGCCAGTTGGTAATTAATTAACTTGTACGATAGGCCAGTTGGTAATTAATTAACTAGGTACGATAGGCCAGTTGGTAATTAATTAACTAGGTACGATATGCCAGTTGGTAATTAATTAACTTGTACGATAGGCCAGTTGGTAATTAATGAACTTGTACGATAGGCCAGTTGGTAATTAATTAACTAGGTACGATAGGCCAGTTGGTAATTAATTAACTTGTACGATAGACCAGTTGGTAATTAATTAACTAGGTACGATAGGCCAGTTGGTAATTAATTAACTTGTACGATAGGCCAGTTGGTAATTATTTAACTAGGTACGATAGGCCAGTTGGTAATTATTTAACTAGGTACGATAGGCCAGTTGGTAATTAATTAACTAGGTACGATAGGCCAGATGGTAATTAATTAACTTGTACGATAGGCCAGTTGGTAATTAATTAACTTGTACGATAGGCCAGTTGGTAATTAATTAACTTGTACGATAGGCCAGTTGGTAATTAATTAACTTGTACGATAGGCCAGTTGGTAATTAATTAACTAGGTACGATAGGCCAGTTGGTAATTAATTAACTAGGTACGATAGGCCAGATGGTAATTAATTAACTTGTACGATAGGCCAGTTGGTAATTAATTAACTTGTACGATAGGCCAGTTGGTAATTAATTAACTTGTACGATAGGCCAGTTGGTAATTAATTAACTTGTACGATAGGCCAGTTGGTAATTAATTAACCAGGTACGATAGGCCAGTTGGTAATTAATTAACTAGGTACGATAGGCCAGATGGTAATTAATTAACTTGTACGATAGGCCAGTTGGTAATTAATTAACTTGTACGATAGGCCAGTTGGTAATTAATTAACTTGTACGATAGGCCAGTTGGTAATTATTTAACTAGGTACGATAGGCCAGTTGTTAATTAATTAACTTGTACGATAGGCCAGTTGGTAATTAATTAACTTGTGCGATAGGCCAGTTGGTAATTAATTAATTAACTTGTACGATAGGCCAGTTGGTAATTAATTAACTAGGTACGATAGGCCAGTTGGTAATTAATTAACTAGGTACGATAGGCCAGTTGGTAATTAATTAACTTGTACGATAGGTCAGTTGGTAATTAATTAACTTGTACGATAGGCCAGTTGGTAATTAATTAACTAGGTACGATAGGCCAGTTGGTAATTAATTAACTAGGTACGATAGGCCAGTTGGTAATTAATTAACTAGGTACGATAGGCCAGTTGGTAATTAATTAACTAGGTACGATAGGCCAGTTGGTAATTAATTAACTTGTACGATAGGCCAGTTGGTAATTAATTAACTTGTACGATAGGCCAGTTGGTAATTAATTAACTTGTACGATAGGCCAGTTGGTAATTAATTAACTAGGTACGATAGGCCAGTTGGTAATTAATTAACTAAGTACGATATGCCAGTTGGTAATTAATTAACTTGTACGATAGGCCAGTTGGTAATTAATGAACTTGTACGATAGGCCAGTTGGTAATTAATTAACTAGGTACGATAGGCCAGTTGGTAATTAATTAACTTGTACGATAGGCCAGTTGGTAATTAATTAACTAGGTACGATAGGCCAGTTGGTAATTAATTAACTTGTACGATAGGCCAGTTGGTAATTATTTAACTAGGTACGATAGGCCAGTTGGTAATTAATTAACTAGGTACGATAGGCCAGTTGGTAATTAATTAACTTGTACGATAGGCCAGTTGGTAATTAATTAACTAGGTACGATAGGCCAGTTGGTAATTAATTAACTTGTACGATAGGCCAGTTGGTAATTATTTAACTAGGTACGATAGGCCAGTTGGTAATTATTTAACTAGGTACGATAGGCCAGTTGGTAATTAATTAACTAGGTACGATAGGCCAGATGGTAATTAATTAACTTGTACGATAGGCCAGTTGGTAATTAATTAACTTGTACGATAGGCCAGTTGGTAATTAATTAACTTGTACGATAGGCCAGTTGGTAATTAATTAACTTGTACGATAGGCCAGTTGGTAATTAATTAACTAGGTACGATAGGCCAGTTGGTAATTAATTAACTAGGTACGGTAGGCCAGATGGTAATTAATTAACTTGTACGATAGGCCAGTTGGTAATTAATTAACTTGTACGATAGGCCAGTTGGTAATTAATTAACTTGTACGATAGGCCAGTTGGTAATTAATTAACTTGTACGATAGGCCAGTTGGTAATTAATTAACCAGGTACGATAGGCCAGTTGGTAATTAATTAACTAGGTACGATAGGCCAGATGGTAATTAATTAACTTGTACGATAGGCCAGTTGGTAATTAATTAACTTGTACGATAGGCCAGTTGGTAATTAATTAACTTGTACGATAGGCCAGTTGGTAATTATTTAACCAGGTACGATAGGCCAGTTGGTAATTAATTAACTTGTACGATAGGCCAGTTGGTAATTAATTAACTTGTGCGATAGGCCAGTTGGTAATTATTTAACTAGGTACGATAGGCCAGTTGGTAATTAATTAACTAGGTACGATAGGCCAGTTGGTAATTAATTAACTTGTACGATAGGCCAGTTGGTAATTAATTAACTTGTACGATAGGCCAGTTGGTAATTAATTAACTTGTACGATAGGTCAGTTGGTAATTAATTAACTTGTACGATATGCCAGTTGGTAATTAATTAACTAGGTACGATAGGCCAGATGGTAATTAATTAACTTGTACGATAGGCCAGTTGGTAATTAATTAACTTGTACGATAGGCCAGTTGGTAATTAATTAACTTGTACGATAGGCCAGTTGGTAATTATTTAACTAGGTACGATAGGCCAGTTGGTAATTAATTAACTAGGTACGATAGGCCAGTTGGTAATTAATTAACTTGTGCGATAGGCCAGTTGGTAATTAATTAACTAGGTACGATAGGCCAGTTGGTAATTAATTAACTTGTACGATAGGCCAGTTGGTAATTAATTAACTTGTACGATAGGCCAGTTGGTAATTAATTAACTTGTACGATAGGTCAGTTGGTAATTAATTAACTTGTACGATATGCCAGTTGGTAATTAATTAACTAGGTACGATAGGCCAGTTGGTAATTAATTAACTTGTACGATAGGCCAGTTGGTAATTAATTAACTTGTACGATAGGCCAGTTGGTAATTAATTAACTAGGTACGATAGGCCAGTTGGTAATTAATTAACTAGGTACGATAGGCCAGTTGGTAATTAATTAACTTGTACGATAGGCCAGTTGG
This sequence comes from Nemertoderma westbladi, assembly GCA_032718475.1. NCBI lineage: Eukaryota > Metazoa > Xenacoelomorpha > Nemertodermatida > Nemertodermatidae > Nemertoderma > Nemertoderma westbladi. The sequence continues at coordinate 17,390 of JAUCBJ010003518.1, read as the reverse complement.
TAATTAATTAACTTGTACGATAGGCCAGTTGGTAATTAATTAACTAGGTACGATAGGCCAGTTAGTAATTAATTAACTAGGTACGATAGGCCAGTTGGTAATTAATTAACTTGTACGATAGACCAGTTGGTAATTAATTAACTAGGTACGATAGGCCAGTTGGTAATTAATTAACTTGTACGATAGGCCAGTTGGTAATTAATTAACTTGTACGATAGGCCAGTTGGTAATTAATTAACTAGGTACGATAGGCCAGTTGGTAATTAATTAACTAGGTACGATATGCCAGTTGGTAATTAATTAACTTGTACGATAGGCCAGTTGGTAATTAATGATCTTGTACGATAGGCCAGTTGGTAATTAATTAACTAGGTACGATAGGCCAGTTGGTAATTAATTAACTTGTACGATAGGCCAGTTGGTAATTAATTAACTAGGTACGATAGGCCAGTTGGTAATTAATTAACTTGTACGATAGGCCAGTTGGTAATTATTTAACTAGGTACGATAGGCCAGTTGGTAATTATTTAACTAGGTACGATAGGCCAGTTGGTAATTAATTAACTAGGTACGATAGGCCAGATGGTAATTAATTAACTTGTACGATAGGCCAGTTGGTAATTAATTAACTTGTACGATAGGCCAGTTGGTAATTAATTAACTTGTACGATAGGCCAGTTGGTAATTAATTAACTTGTACGATAGGCCAGTTGGTAATTAATTAACTAGGTACGATAGGCCAGTTGGTAATTAATTAACTAGGTACGATAGGCCAGATGGTAATTAATTAACTTGTACGATAGGCCAGTTGGTAATTAATTAACTTGTACGATAGGCCAGTTGGTAATTAATTAACTTGTACGATAGGCCAGTTGGTAATTAATTAACTTGTACGATAGGCCAGTTGGTAATTAATTAACCAGGTACGATAGGCCAGTTGGTAATTAATTAACTAGGTACGATAGGCCAGATGGTAATTAATTAACTTGTACGATAGGCCAGTTGGTAATTAATTAACTTGTACGATAGGCCAGTTGGTAATTAATTAACTTGTACGATAGGCCAGTTGGTAATTATTTAACTAGGTACGATAGGCCAGTTGGTAATTAATTAACTTGTACGATAGGCCAGTTGGTAATTAATTAACTTGTGCGATAGGCCAGTTGGTAATTAATTAATTAACTTGTACGATAGGCCAGTTGGTAATTAATTAACTAGGTACGATAGGCCAGTTGGTAATTAATTAACTAGGTACGATAGGCCAGTTGGTAATTAATTAACTTGTACGATAGGTCAGTTGGTAATTAATTAACTTGTACGATAGGCCAGTTGGTAATTAATTAACTAGGTACGATAGGCCAGTTGGTAATTAATTAACTAGGTACGATAGGCCAGTTGGTAATTAATTAACTAGGTACGATAGGCCAGTTGGTAATTAATTAACTAGGTACGATAGGCCAGTTGGTAATTAATTAACTTGTACGATAGGCCAGTTGGTAATTAATTAACTTGTACGATAGGCCAGTTGGTAATTAATTAACTTGTACGATAGGCCAGTTGGTAATTAATTAACTAGGTACGATAGGCCAGTTGGTAATTAATTAACTAAGTACGATATGCCAGTTGGTAATTAATTAACTTGTACGATAGGCCAGTTGGTAATTAATGAACTTGTACGATAGGCCAGTTGGTAATTAATTAACTAGGTACGATAGGCCAGTTGGTAATTAATTAACTTGTACGATAGGCCAGTTGGTAATTAATTAACTAGGTACGATAGGCCAGTTGGTAATTAATTAACTTGTACGATAGGCCAGTTGGTAATTATTTAACTAGGTACGATAGGCCAGTTGGTAATTAATTAACTAGGTACGATAGGCCAGTTGGTAATTAATTAACTTGTACGATAGGCCAGTTGGTAATTAATTAACTAGGTACGATAGGCCAGTTGGTAATTAATTAACTTGTACGATAGGCCAGTTGGTAATTATTTAACTAGGTACGATAGGCCAGTTGGTAATTATTTAACTAGGTACGATAGGCCAGTTGGTAATTAATTAACTAGGTACGATAGGCCAGATGGTAATTAATTAACTTGTACGATAGGCCAGTTGGTAATTAATTAACTTGTACGATAGGCCAGTTGGTAATTAATTAACTTGTACGATAGGCCAGTTGGTAATTAATTAACTTGTACGATAGGCCAGTTGGTAATTAATTAACTAGGTACGATAGGCCAGTTGGTAATTAATTAACTAGGTACGGTAGGCCAGATGGTAATTAATTAACTTGTACGATAGGCCAGTTGGTAATTAATTAACTTGTACGATAGGCCAGTTGGTAATTAATTAACTTGTACGATAGGCCAGTTGGTAATTAATTAACTTGTACGATAGGCCAGTTGGTAATTAATTAACCAGGTACGATAGGCCAGTTGGTAATTAATTAACTAGGTACGATAGGCCAGATGGTAATTAATTAACTTGTACGATAGGCCAGTTGGTAATTAATTAACTTGTACGATAGGCCAGTTGGTAATTAATTAACTTGTACGATAGGCCAGTTGGTAATTATTTAACCAGGTACGATAGGCCAGTTGGTAATTAATTAACTTGTACGATAGGCCAGTTGGTAATTAATTAACTTGTGCGATAGGCCAGTTGGTAATTATTTAACTAGGTACGATAGGCCAGTTGGTAATTAATTAACTAGGTACGATAGGCCAGTTGGTAATTAATTAACTTGTACGATAGGCCAGTTGGTAATTAATTAACTTGTACGATAGGCCAGTTGGTAATTAATTAACTTGTACGATAGGTCAGTTGGTAATTAATTAACTTGTACGATATGCCAGTTGGTAATTAATTAACTAGGTACGATAGGCCAGATGGTAATTAATTAACTTGTACGATAGGCCAGTTGGTAATTAATTAACTTGTACGATAGGCCAGTTGGTAATTAATTAACTTGTACGATAGGCCAGTTGGTAATTATTTAACTAGGTACGATAGGCCAGTTGGTAATTAATTAACTAGGTACGATAGGCCAGTTGGTAATTAATTAACTTGTGCGATAGGCCAGTTGGTAATTAATTAACTAGGTACGATAGGCCAGTTGGTAATTAATTAACTTGTACGATAGGCCAGTTGGTAATTAATTAACTTGTACGATAGGCCAGTTGGTAATTAATTAACTTGTACGATAGGTCAGTTGGTAATTAATTAACTTGTACGATATGCCAGTTGGTAATTAATTAACTAGGTACGATAGGCCAGTTGGTAATTAATTAACTTGTACGATAGGCCAGTTGGTAATTAATTAACTTGTACGATAGGCCAGTTGGTAATTAATTAACTAGGTACGATAGGCCAGTTGGTAATTAATTAACTAGGTACGATAGGCCAGTTGGTAATTAATTAACTTGTACGATAGGCCAGTTGGTAATTAATTAACTTGTACGATAGGCCAGTTGGTAATTAATTAACTAGGTACGATAGGCCAGTTAGTAATTAATTAACTAGGTACGATAGGCCAGTTGGTAATTAATTAACTTGTACGATAGGCCAGTTGGTTATTAATTAACTTGTACGATAGGCCAGTTGGTAATTAATTAACTTGTACGATAGGCCAGTTGGTAATTAATTAACTAGGTACGATAGGCCAGTTGGTAATTAATTAACTTGTACGATAGGCCAGTTGGTAATTAATTAACTTGTACGATAGGCCAGTTGGTAATTAATTAACTTGTACGATAGGCCAGTTGGTAATTAATTAACTTGTACGATAGGCCAGTTGGTAATTAATTAACTTGTACGATAGGCCAGTTGGTAATTAATTAACTTGTACGATAGGTCAGTTGGTAATTAATTAACTAGGTACGATAGGCCAGTTGGTAATTAATTAACTAGGTACGATAGGCCAGTTGGTAATTAATTAACTAGGTACGATAGGCCAGTTGGTAATTAATTAACTTGTACGATAGGCCAGTTGGTAATTAATTAACTTGTACGATAGGCCAGTTGGTAATTAATTAACTTGTACGATAGGCCAGTTGGTAATTAATTAACTTGTACGATAGGCCAGTTGGTAATTAATTAACTTGTACGATAGGCCAGTTGGTAATTAATTAACTTGTACGATAGGTCAGTTGGTAATTAATTAACTTGTACGATATGCCAGTTGGTAATTAATTAACTTGTACGATAGGCCAGTTGGTAATTAATTAACTTGTACGATAGGCCAGTTGGTAATTAATTAACTTGTACGATAGGCCAGTTGGTAATTAATTAACTCGGTACGATAGGCCAGTTGGTAATTAATTAACTTGTACGATAGGCCAGTTGGTAATTAATTAACTAGGTACGATAGGCCAGTTGGTAATTAATTAACTAGGTACGATAGGCCAGTTGGTAATTAATTAACTTGTACGATAGGCCAGTTGGTAATTAATTAATTAACTTGTACGATAGGCCAGTTGGTAATTAATTAACTTGTACGATACGCCAGTTGGTAATTAATTAACTTGTACGATAGGCCAGTTGGTAATTAATTAACTTGTACGATAGGCCAGTTGGTAATTAATTAACTTGTACGATAGGCCAGTTGGTAATTAATTAACTTGTACGATAGGCCAGTTGGTAATTAATTAACTTGTACGATATGCCAGTTGGTAATTAATTAACTAGGTACGATAGGCCAGTTGGTAATTAATTAACTAGGTACGATAGGCCAGTTGGTAATTAATTAACTTGTACGATAGGCCAGTTGGTAATTAATTAACTAGGTACGATAGGCCAGTTGGTAATTAATTAACTTGTACGATAGGCCAGTTGGTAATTAATTAACTTGTACGATAGGCCAGTTGGTAATTAATTAACTTGTACGATAGGCCAGTTGGTAATTAATTAACTAGGTACGATAGGCCAGTTGGTAATTAATTAACTTGTACGATAGGCCAGTTGGTAATTAATTAACTTGTATGATAGGCCAGTTGGTAATTAATTAATTAACTTGTACGATAGGCCAGTTGGTAATTAATTAACTTGTATGATAGGCCAGTTGGTAATTAATTAATTAACTTGTACGATAGGCCAGTTGGTAATTAATTAACTTGTACGATAGGCCAGTTGGTAATTAATTAACTTGTACGATAGGCCAGTTGGTAATTAATTAACTAGGTACGATAGGCCAGTTGGTAATTAATTAACTTGTACGATAGGCAAGTTGGTAATTAATTAACTAGGTACGATAGGCCAGTTGGTAATTAATTAACTAGGTACGATAGGCCAGTTGGTAATTAATTAACTTGTAAGAGAGGCCAGTTGGTAATTAATTAATTAACTTGTACGATAGGCCAGTTGGTAATTAATTAACTTGTATGATAGGCCAGTTGGTAATTAATTAATTAACTTGTACGATAGGCCAGTTGGTAATTAATTAACTAGGTACGATAGGCCAGTTGGTAATTAATTAACTAGGTACGATAGGCCAGTTAAAATAGGCCAGTTGGTAATTAATTAACTTGTACGATAGGTCAGTTGGTAATTAATTAACTTGTACGATAGGCCAGTTGGTAATTAATTAACTAGGTACGATAGGCCAGTTGGTAATTAATTAACTAGGTACGATAGGCCAGTTGGTAATTAATTAACTAGGTACGATAGGCCAGTTGGTAATTAATTAACTTGTACGATAGGCCAGTTGGTAATTAATTAACTTGTACGATAGGCCAGTTGGTAATTAATTAACTAGGTACGATAGGCCAGTTGGTAATTAATTAACTTGTACGATAGGCCAGTTGGTAATTAATTAACTTGTACGATAGGCCAGTTGGTAATTAATTAACTAGGTACGATAGGCCAGTTGGTAATTAATTAACTAGGTACGATATGCCAGTTGGTAATTAATTAACTTGTACGATAGGCCAGTTGGTAATTAATGAACTTGTACGATAGGCCAGTTGGTAATTAATTAACTAGGTACGATAGGCCAGTTGGTAATTAATTAACTTGTACGATAGGCCAGTTGGTAATTAATTAACTAGGTACGATAGGCCAGTTGGTAATTAATTAACTTGTACGATAGGCCAGTTGGTAATTAATTAACTAGGTACGATAGGCCAGTTGGTAATTAATTAACTAGGTACGATAGGCCAGTTGGTAATTAATTAACTTGTACGATAGGCCAGTTGGTAATTAATTAACTAGGTACGATAGGCCAGTTGGTAATTAATTAACTTGTACGATAGGCCAGTTGGTAATTAATTAACTTGTACGATAGGCCAGTTGGTAATTAATTAACTAGGTACGATAGGCCAGTTGGTAATTAATTAACTAGGTACGATATGCCAGTTGGTAATTAATTAACTTGTACGATAGGCCAGTTGGTAATTAATGAACTTGTACGATAGGCCAGTTGGTAATTAATTAACTAGGTACGATAGGCCAGTTGGTAATTAATTAACTTGTACGATAGGCCAGTTGGTAATTAATTAACTAGGTACGATAGGCCAGTTGGTAATTAATTAACTTGTACGATAGGCCAGTTGGTAATTATTTAACTAGGTACGATAGGCCAGTTGGTAATTATTTAACTAGGTACGATAGGCCAGTTGGTAATTAATTAACTAGGTACGATAGGCCAGATGGTAATTAATTAACTTGTACGATAGGCCAGTTGGTAATTAATTAACTTGTACGATAGGCCAGTTGGTAATTAATTAACTTGTACGATAGGCCAGTTGGTAATTAATTAACTTGTACGATAGGCCAGTTGGTAATTAATTAACTAGGTACGATAGGCCAGTTGGTAATTAATTAACTAGGTACGATAGGCCAGATGGTAATTAATTAACTTGTACGATAGGCCAGTTGGTAATTAATTAACTTGTACGATAGGCCAGTTGGTAATTAATTAACTTGTACGATAGGCCAGTTGGTAATTAATTAACTTGTACGATAGGCCAGTTGGTAATTAATTAACCAGGTACGATAGGCCAGTTGGTAATTAATTAACTAGGTACGATAGGCCAGATGGTAATTAATTAACTTGTACGATAGGCCAGTTGGTAATTAATTAACTTGTACGATAGGCCAGTTGGTAATTAATTAACTTGTACGATAGGCCAGTTGGTAATTATTTAACTAGGTACGATAGGCCAGTTGGTAATTAATTAACTTGTACGATAGGCCAGTTGGTAATTAATTAACTTGTGCGATAGGCCAGTTGGTAATTAATTAATTAACTTGTACGATAGGCCAGTTGGTAATTAATTAACTAGGTACGATAGGCCAGTTGGTAATTAATTAACTAGGTACGATAGGCCAGTTGGTAATTAATTAACTTGTACGATAGGTCAGTTGGTAATTAATTAACTTGTACGATAGGCCAGTTGGTAATTAATTAACTAGGTACGATAGGCCAGTTGGTAATTAATTAACTAGGTACGATAGGCCAGTTGGTAATTAATTAACTAGGTACGATAGGCCAGTTGGTAATTAATTAACTAGGTACGATAGGCCAGTTGGTAATTAATTAACTTGTACGATAGGCCAGTTGGTAATTAATTAACTTGTACGATAGGCCAGTTGGTAATTAATTAACTTGTACGATAGGCCAGTTGGTAATTAATTAACTAGGTACGATAGGCCAGTTGGTAATTAATTAACTAAGTACGATATGCCAGTTGGTAATTAATTAACTTGTACGATAGGCCAGTTGGTAATTAATGAACTTGTACGATAGGCCAGTTGGTAATTAATTAACTAGGTACGATAGGCCAGTTGGTAATTAATTAACTTGTACGATAGGCCAGTTGGTAATTAATTAACTAGGTACGATAGGCCAGTTGGTAATTAATTAACTTGTACGATAGGCCAGTTGGTAATTATTTAACTAGGTACGATAGGCCAGTTGGTAATTAATTAACTAGGTACGATAGGCCAGTTGGTAATTAATTAACTTGTACGATAGGCCAGTTGGTAATTAATTAACTAGGTACGATAGGCCAGTTGGTAATTAATTAACTTGTACGATAGGCCAGTTGGTAATTATTTAACTAGGTACGATAGGCCAGTTGGTAATTATTTAACTAGGTGCGATAGGCCAGTTGGTAATTAATTAACTAGGTACGATAGGCCAGATGGTAATTAATTAACTTGTACGATAGGCCAGTTGGTAATTAATTAACTTGTACGATAGGCCAGTTGGTAATTAATTAACTTGTACGATAGGCCAGTTGGTAATTAATTAACTTGTACGATAGGCCAGTTGGTAATTAATTAACTAGGTACGATAGGCCAGTTGGTAATTAATTAACTAGGTACGGTAGGCCAGATGGTAATTAATTAACTTGTACGATAGGCCAGTTGGTAATTAATTAACTTGTACGATAGGCCAGTTGGTAATTAATTAACTTGTACGATAGGCCAGTTGGTAATTAATTAACTTGTACGATAGGCCAGTTGGTAATTAATTAACCAGGTACGATAGGCCAGTTGGTAATTAATTAACTAGGTACGATAGGCCAGATGGTAATTAATTAACTTTTACGATAGGCCAGTTGGTAATTAATTAACTTGTACGATAGGCCAGTTGGTAATTAATTAACTTGTACGATAGGCCAGTTGGTAATTATTTAACCAGGTACGATAGGCCAGTTGGTAATTAATTAACTTGTACGATAGGCCAGTTGGTAATTAATTAACTTGTGCGATAGGCCAGTTGGTAATTATTTAACTTGTACGATAGGTCAGTTGGTAATTAATTAACTTGTACGATATGCCAGTTGGTAATTAATTAACTAGGTACGATAGGCCAGATGGTAATTAATTAACTTGTACGATAGGCCAGTTGGTAATTAATTAACTTGTACGATAGGCCAGTTGGTAATTAATTAACTTGTACGATAGGTCAGTTGGTAATTAATTAACTTGTACGATATGCCAGTTGGTAATTAATTAACTAGGTACGATAGGCCAGATGGTAATTAATTAACTTGTACGATAGGCCAGTTGGTAATTAATTAACTTGTACGATAGGCCAGTTGGTAATTAATTAACTTGTACGATAGGCCAGTTGGTAATTATTTAACTAGGTACGATAGGCCAGTTGGTAATTAATTAACTAGGTACGATAGGCCAGTTGGTAATTAATTAACTTGTGCGATAGGCCAGTTGGTAATTATTTAACTAGGTACGATAGGCCAGTTGGTAATTAATTAACTAGGTACGATAGGCCAGTTGGTAATTAATTAACTTGTACGATAGGCCAGTTGGTAATTAATTAACTTGTACGATAGGCCAGTTGGTAATTAATTAACTTGTACGATAGGTCAGTTGGTAATTAATTAACTTGTACGATATGCCAGTTGGTAATTAATTAACTAGGTACGATAGGCCAGTTGGTAATTAATTAACTTGTACGATAGGCCAGTTGGTAATTAATTAACTTGTACGATAGGCCAGTTGGTAATTAATTAACTAGGTACGATAGGCCAGTTGGTAATTAATTAACTAGGTACGATAGGCCAGTTGGTAATTAATTAACTTGTACGATAGGCCAGTTGGTAATTAATTAACTTGTACGATAGGCCAGTTGGTAATTAATTAACTAGGTACGATAGGCCAGTTAGTAATTAATTAACTAGGTACGATAGGCCAGTTGGTAATTAATTAACTTGTACGATAGGCCAGTTGGTAATTAATTAACTTGTACGATAGGCCAGTTGGTAATTAATTAACTTGTACGATAGGCCAGTTGGTAATTATTTAACTAGGTACGATAGGCCAGTTGGTAATTAATTAACTTGTACGATAGGCCAGTTGGTAATTAATTAACTAGGTACGATAGGCCAGTTGGTAATTAATTAACTTGTACGATAGGCCCGTTGGTAATTAATTAACTCGGTACGATAGGCCAATTGGTAATTAATTAACTTGTACGATAGGCCAGTTGGTAATTAATTAACTTGTACGATAGGCCAGTTGGTAATTAATTAACTTGTACGATAGGCCAGTTGGTAATTAATTAACTTGTACGATAGGCCAGTTGGTAATTAATTAACTTGTACGATAGGCCAGTTGGTAATTAATTAACTTGTACGATAGGCCAGTTGGTAATTAATTAACTTGTACGATAGGCCAGTTGGTAATTATTTAACTAGGTACGATAGGCCAGTTGGTAATTAATTTTCCAATCATTGAAACGGCCAGTAACTTTATGATTAACAACAATATTTGATTGGTTCTCAGATGTACCTTATTGTAGAACCAACTGATTTGATTGGTTCTCAGATGTACCTTATTGTAGAACCAACTGATTTGATTGGTTCTCAGATGTACCTTATTGTAGAACCAACTGATTTGATTGGTTCTCAGATGTACCTTATTGTAGAACCAACTGATTTGATTGGTTCTCAGATGTACCTTATTGTAGAACCAACTGATCCAATATGTTACATATAAATACTAAATTGTAAATAAATACTTTATGTAAAATTTGACTTGGGAATTTCCGTATATTATTCTGATGATATTTTTAATGTAATTATATTTTTTTGTGCCAATAAATTTATAATTAATAGAGAAGCACCGTGCACTAAATGTTTACTGTATTAGGTAAGTTTGTTCGAATGTTTTTATGTTTGTTTAGTAATTCAGGTTTATAGTGATCGCGTGATTCTCATTAAACGTGGCCAAACCGGATTTTGATATTCTTTTGGCCATAAATATCGGTTTGGTCGAGTGAAGCAGAAAACTATTCAAAGGAAACAATTATAGATAAATATTTAAGAATTTATTTAACAATTAAAGGGAAACCTGTTTCCTAAATGTGAAGTTAAGTGTTGAAAAATTTTTTCTTGTTCCTTTGAATTCTGTCCCATTTGCCATTGTTTTGCAACAACAACATTCATCCTCATGGGTTTGATGTCGAGCATAAATTGTTTCTCCATTTAATGTTTCTGTATTTGTCGGCAATTACACAGGCAATGTTATGAGTATAGTACATCATATTATATGAAAGGCACTAAATATTACAGCTTTTGGGTCAACGATTTGGGTTAAGACATTTTTTATCAAAGAACCTCATTGGCAATAAAGTCAACTACTGGGCCACTAAACTCAAATCGGACCCACACTAAATGATAAACCCTTTAACGATATACCTCTAGCACTGCAAGTGACCTAAGGAAAAACACTACAATTTAAAATTCGAAAACAATGTTAGTCCAAAAGATCTCAATAATCTAAAAACCGATGCTTGTCCGTACTACATCAATTAAACCTACAGTATCACCACCCGCTGTGAAGCGGCAACATCATCTCTAATCATAGAACATCTTCTGGAGTTCGATCCTGAACCAGTTTGCGGTATCCTGGCACACCTCATCAATTGTGCCTTTTCAATAGCCAACAAACTATTATCTCTAATGTTAATCCATGAATCATTTCAACACCCATTTCATATTATGGTTCTAGTGAAATCTTCCTCAAGTTCGGGGACCTCATTCAATGTACAAGCATCACAGCCACCAAGGGCCTGACAAGGGTTACTCTTATCACCTGTCCTGTTTAACATGTATACAGCTAGGATCACTGAGAGACTAATAAACACACAACTAGGGTGTACAATAGGTCGTACATGGATGGGAGCCATTGCCTATGCTGACGACTTCATCCTAACATCGACTACAATAGGTCGTACATGGATGGGAGCTATTGCCTATGCTGACGACTTCATCCTAACATCGACATCTGCACGCGATATCGTACATGGATGGGAGCCATTGCCTATGCTGACGACTTCATCCTAACATCGACATCTGCACGCGATATCGAGGAAATGGTTAGAGTCCTAAGCACAGAAGCCGATCAGCTAAAACTCAACATAGAACAGACAAACACCAAGTGGATATGTACAAACCAACAAAGAACCCACACACCCACCTTTCTTACAACATAGAACAGACAAACACCAAGTGGATATGTACAAACCAACAAGGAACCCACACACCCACCTTTCTTACACTAGACAACACACTAGTCCCTGGTAGCGAATACTTGAGGATCCTAGGTTACAAACTCCAGAGAAAGATGTCAAATTCCCTTAATGAATCCCTGCAAACCATCGCCATGATGTCCCAAATGTTTCAGCAAAAGGGATGGTCGACTAGATGGCTGGCTAGACATGGAAGTTACTTTCAAAATGTGGCTGTCTCTTGTCATGCCAATCATTATGTATCAATTAAAGTTGAACATTGGCGCACTAAGCCACACTGATATATCATACATGAAGGCACAATGGGGGCTCCTACTCGTCGGAACTTACATTAATAATGCTTGTCTATATGCGCTGTTTGGCTGCAATCAATGGAGGCATATCGCCAGGCAATCCGGGTCTCCATGAGAGTAGTTAACTTCCCCAACCAAACCCTCCAGACTATCCAACGCCAGGTTGCGCATTACAATTCTCGAAAGCCAAGATCAGTGTCCAGGGGTTGTTCCAGTTCTTATAGTAAGGCACTCTGCCATTATCCACTCCCTCGGTTAACCCAAGATCAGTGTCCAGGGGTTGTTCTGGTTCTTATAGTAAGGCACTCTGCCATTATCCACTCCCTCGGTTAACCCAAGATCAGTGTCCAGGGGTTGTTCTGGTTCTTATAGTAAGGCACTCTGCCATTATCCACTCCCTCGGTTAACCCAAGATCAGTGTTCAGGGGTTGTTCTGGTTCTTAGAGTAAGGCACTCTGCCATTATCCACTCCCTCGGTTAACCCAAGATCAGTGTCCAGGGGTTGTTCTGGTTCTTATAGCAAGGCACTCTGCCATTATCCACTCCCTCGGTTAACCCAAGATCAGTGTTCAGGGGTTGTTCTAGTTCTTATAGTAAGGCACTCTGCCATTATCCACTCCCTCGGTTAACCCAAGATCAGTGTCCAGGGGTTGTTCTGGTTCTTATAGTAAGGCACTCTGCCATTATCCACTCCCTCGGTTAACCCAAGATCAGTGTCCAGGGGTTGTTCTGGTTCTTATAGTAAGGCACTCTGCCATTATCCACTCCCTCGGTTAACCCAAGATCAGTGTTCAGGGGTTGTTCTAGTTCTTATAGTAAGGCACTCTGCCATTATCCACTCCCTCGGTTAACCCAAGATCAGTGTTCATGGGTTGTTCTGGTTCTTATAGTAAGGCACTCTGCCATTATCCACTCCCTCGGTTAACCCAAGATCAGTGTCCAGGGGTTGTTCTGGTTCTTAGAGTAAGGCACTCTGCCATTATCCACTCCCTCGGTTAACCCAAGATCAGTGTCCAGAGGTTGTTCTGGTTCTTATAGCAAGGCACTCTGCCATTATCCACTCCCTCGGTTAACCCAAGATCAGTGTCCAGGGGTTGTTCTGGTTCTTATAGTAAGGCACTCTGCCATTATCCACTCCCTCGGTTAACCCAAGATCAGTGTCCAGGGGTTGTTCTGGTTCTTATAGTAAGGCACTCTGCCATTATCCACTCCCTCGGTAAAGCTCAACATTACTCTATGTGTATTCTAAGGATTCCCTCAAGATGCGCATTAAAATTGGTGAAGCAACTGCCGCAGACAAAACTAATGCAGCCTTTGTCAAATCGTGTTACAAAACCACAACCACCCCATTCACCAAGAAGCGGCAGCGTATTCTAGAGTACTTTGGGTTTATTAACGCTTTTTATAATCCTACACCTCAAACAAACAATACTAACTGAAACATGCTGGGTACTTCATTATAGATCTTTATGTATAACTCACCGGTGCATGTTCTATTGTTCTTATTGCATGTTCTTATTTTATCAATTGCAACACCGAGCGGTGCAATAGTCTTACATTAGTTACAGCACTAGTTACAGTACTAGTTACAGCACTAGTTGCAGCACAGTTGCAGCACTAGTTACATCACTAGTTACAGCACTAGTTACAGCACTAGTCACAGCACTAGTTACAGCACTAGTTATAGCACTAGTTATAGCACTACTTACAGCACTACTTACAGCATTAGTTACAGCATTAGTTACAGAACTAGTTACAGCACCAGTTACAGCACTAGTTACAGCACCAGTTACAGCACTAGTTACAGCACTAGTTACAGCACTAGTTACAGCACTAGTTACAGCACTAGTTACAGCACTAGTTACAGAACTAGTTACAGAACTAGTTACAGCACTAGTTACAGCACTAGTTACAGCACTACTTACAGCACTAGTTACAGCACTAGTTACAGCATTAGTTACAGCATTAGTTGCAGCACTAGTTATAGCACTAGTCACAGCATTAGTTACAGAACTAGTTACAGCACTAGTTTCAGCACTAGTTACATCACTAGTTGCAGCACTAGTTAAAGGACTAGTTACAGCACAGCACTAGTTACAGCACTAGTTACAGCACTAGTCACAGCACTAGTTACAGCACTAGTCACAGCACTAGTCACAGCACTAGTTACAGCACTAGTTATAGCACTAGTCACAGCATTAGTTACAGAACTAGTTACAGCACTAGTTACAGCACTAGTTACAGCACTAGTTACAGCACTAGTTGCAGCACTAGTTACAGCATTATATACAGCATTAGTTACAGAACTAGTCACAGCATTAGTTACAGAACTAGTTACAGCACTAGTTACAGCATTAGTTACAGCACTAGTTACAGCACTAGTTACAGCACTAGTTACAGCACTAGTTACAGCACTACTTACAGCATTAGTTACAGCATTAGTTACAGCACTAGTCATTACAGACAAGGGACAAGTCATTTAAGGGGAATCTTAAGTTTTCGGGTTGAAAAATGAAAGGAAATTTTTTTGCTATGATATAATGCAGAATGCTGATTTCAAATATGATATCAGTTTTTCTATATCTTAAAGTGTTACGGAGTTGTCAACTCAAAAGTGTAGGGTACTACTGGCGTATGCGATCGTACGCGAATCGTGTCACTATAGTAAAAAAAAAAGACATTTTCATTCACTCATCGATGTAATGAGATGATATCAAAATTCTGTCTGTAGGAAATGTAGCCTCGGACTATGATGAATATACCCAGAAATTTTCAACAAATTCCGATGGACCAAATTGTAGATATAAGTGACTGAATCTTAGAATTTCGATCGATATTTTCATCAGAGGGGTTGTGCTTTAATAATCGCCAAATTAAGTGTTAAAATTATAAGCTTTTTGTACTGAAGATCGAATAACATATTATTATTGTATTAAAATTGGCAAAGTTTCATTTTGGTAGGTCTGATAGTTCCATAGATATCTTGCATATATAAGATTTATGGTTCTCCGATTAAGTTAAGGCTGGACTGGCAGTTTTACATGAATTACATCACAAGACATTACAGACAAGTGTCATGTCATTTAGGGCTGTACATGAGCTGGCCCACTCGCTTCAGCGAATTTCATTGGTTCCGGTGATTTTAAGTTTCTTAAAAAAAGATACATAAACTTTGGCCACTTTTGATGAGAAACACTATGTTGTGTTCACTAGTGTTTGGGTTTCTATTGTTACAGATATCGGTGTGGACGCAGACGTGCAGCTATACTGACGCACAGTATTGTGTTAGTGGGTTTCTATTGTTACAGTATATCGGTGTGGACGCAGACGTGCAGCTATACTGACGCACAGTATTGTGTTAGTGGGTTTCTATTGTTACAGTATATCGGTGTGGACGCAGACGTGCAGCTATACTGACGCACAGTATTGTGTTAGTGGGTTTCTATTGTTACAGTATATCGGTGTGGACGCAGACGTGCAGCTATACTGACGCACAGTATTGTGTTAGTGGGTTTCTATTGTTACAGTATATCGGTGTGGACGCAGACGTGCAGCTATACTGACGCACAGTATTGTGTTAGTGGGTTTCTATTGTTACAGTATATCGGTGTGGACGCAGACGTGCAGCTATACTGACGCACAGTATTGTGTTAGTGGGTTTCTATTGTTACAGTATATCGGTGTGGACGCAGACGTGCAGCTATATTTTAATTGATAGTAAACTTAACTTTAAAGAGCACATAGCTTACATATTGAAAAAGATTTCCAAATCTGCAGGAATATTTTATAGGCTTCGAAAAATCTTTCCACTTCATATCTTACGTATGTTGTTCTTTGCACTTATTCATCCATATATACAATATGCTATCGTTATCTGGGGTAGCACTTCATCCACGATGTTGAAACCCATACGAGTCAAAGTAAATAAAGTTCTACGAGCAATTACCTTCAGTCACTGGCAATCATCATCGCTCCCGCTTTACCAACAACTAAATATCCTCCCCTTAGAACAGTTATATAAATATGAGGTTTGTAAAGTAATGTTTGACGTATATAATAATATTTCCACTCCTCTGACACCGCTATTCCGTAAGGCATCTGAGATCCACTCCCACAACACACGCTTTGCAGCCAGTGGTCTATTTCATCCTCCTAAAGTCCGTCTGAAGGTTGCTGAGCAATCACTGTCTTTTCAAGGACCTCGACTTTGGAACAGTCTAGCAATCTCTTATAGGGAAATCAAGAGTAAACCTGTGTTTCTTAAACTTCTGAAGCATGAATTACTAAAATATGAATAATAGCAACTACGGTATAACTGTACGCCTAACTAAATTGTATGCATGACGCAAAATATATTATTTATATATATATGTGTGTGTGGGTATATATGTATGTGTGTGTATATATATTGTATATATACATGTGTGTATGTGTATATGTGTGTCGATTGTAATTCATTTATATATCATATCATTTGTGTATGTATGAATGTTATATTGGTGTATATATATGTGTATGCGTGTATATTTAATTGCCCCTAGTTGAGTGTATTTCTAACATTTAGAATTTGGGTAATGTTTTCACCCGGGCGCGGGGTCACGTATATATTTATTATTATTAAATATTATTAAAAAAGAATAATATAGAAATATTAAAATAATATTATTTTTTATTATATTAGTATTATTATTATTACTGTATATAAATCGTATGTTGTAATAGAGGTGTACGTGCGTGTTTCGTAATATTCATACATAGCTATATTTATTATCTGAGTGAGTCTAGCTATGTAGGAATATATAAACAGTGCATGTACGTATATCCGTGTCTTTAAGTTACCTAACCACCATATCATTGGTTAATGCTATAATGATTCCACCCGGGCGCGGGGACACGTATATATTTATTATGTATATAATTGTATGTCGAATTGGATGGATAAGTGCGCGTTTGTAATATATACTTAATATATGAATGAGTTGAATATATATAACTGTGTGTATGTATATATATATATATATTTGTGTGTGTCTTCACGTTACCTAAGTACCATGTCACTTGTAAATGTTTCCACCCGGGCGCGGGGTCACGTATATTATT
>JAUCBJ010003516.1:0-18793 GCA_032718475.1 Nemertoderma westbladi | reverse complement strand
AATATTGATGATATTATAACAGTGTAAACATTGATATTTCAGAATTAGGCCTAAACTGTTGCTGATTATATTAATTACCAACAATATTGATGATATTATAACAGTCCCTGAATGAGATCCAGCTATTATCTAGGATAATAATTAGGGATGTCCCGGAATTCCGTTCCGGCCGGAATTCCGGTGGTTTTTGCCCGATTCCGGTTCCGGCCGGAATTGCCGGAATGGGGTCAATTCCGGCCGGAATTTTACCGGAATTACCAGGTTCCTAACTAGTTTGATAGTTGCAATTAGTTGTTAAAATATTATCAACATTTATAAAATTTTTAAACATTATTACCAATTATTTTAAGATACTTTTCAACACGTGTAAAAAAATAATTTAAATAAAGTGTTCTTCGACCGTTAGAGCTAATATTTAAAGATGCAAGACATAGATGCCCCCTTGTTAGCCACTTCAAACCATTCGAGCGAAAGCAGCCTTGGCCCACCTACCTGCAGGGATCGAACCCACGACCTCCAGATAGATTGGAAATCAATGCAACCACTACACCAAGGTGGAACCTAACAAACCTATGTAACGAGGGAAAATTCACAGCCACCCTGTTTATTAAAGTGAATGCAGTCTTGATGAGTATATGACATATGTAACACATTTCCAAAATCATTTCACCTGGTAATCAAACTAAAATGGTCCCACCATCTGTTACACCACTTCAGTAGTATTCATATACAATTCACAATAACTCTCTTAATTTACATGAACTAATTAAACCCTTTTTTCCTTCTGAATATATTTTAAGAAATGCATCATTAGGCCCGTGCTCCACTGGTAAGTCGTACTTACGTCGTTTTAAGATTTTGTCTTAGTCAGAATGTCAAAATGAATGCCTCCTTGCTCCATTGGTAACATAAGTCATAAGTCACTTGATAAAAAATATAAGGTGCGTCTCACATTTACTGCATATTTATTATACCCAAAGTAACCAATCACAGGCCTCTTGTCGGATATAACACATGATTCACATGTCAAAAGATAGAACATGGGACATAATCACTTTCGACTCATAGGTCGTACACTTAACGATTTACCAGCGGAGACGCTCCCATTGAAACCAATGTGTTCCATAATTTATTCTGACTAAGACTACATAAGACTTTATACCAGTGGAGCACGGGCCTTAACGAGTTGTTTTTACAATTTGCTTATTATAATTTGCTTATAAAATGGCGTTTTTAGATTGATCTTACAATATTTTACATTGATTTTAAATTATTTTACATTGATTTTATATTATTTTACTTTGAATCAATTATATATGATAGGCCTAATATTATGATTGGTATTGTCCAACGTAACATATAGGATTACCCCTAAAGATTTCCAGCTTATTTTCATGGGAGTCCTTTATGTTACTTGGTTACAAATACAATATTACACAATACAATATTTCTTACCATAAATCTATTTATTCTCAGCAATAATTAAACTGTAACATGTACTATTGGCCTCGAGTATTGTTTTGGTTCGAATAACATGTCTCTGTAACATGCTCATTTCCCTTAAAGACACCAGGATATTGCAACAAAGAACCTAATGACGCGAAACCATAGGTTTTTGGTTAACGTCGGTTTTTAGGTATATGAGTCTAAAGGCTAAAAACCTAACCGTTGGCCAAGGTTATAGATTTTAGAAAAAATATAAATAATATAAGATATTACGAAAAAAAAATATATTGAATTCCCTGTCGTTTAAGGCCGAAGTACCATCCCGTCCCCATAATAGGCCATAATGGGCCAGGCCATTCTCCCCTCCACCCACCTTAATTCCCCCAAGGTTCTGATTCATCTCATTATCAAACTTAGCTTTAGAAATTAAAAAAAATAATTTCTTTCACAAAAAAATATAATAAAGTTTTATGGGTCATTTAGTATATTTCACTAATTATAGAAAATTCCGGTTCCGGCCGGAATTCCGGCCGGAATATTCCGGCATGTTGAATTCCGGTTCCGGTTCCGGCCGGAATCAAAATATCGATTCCGGGACATCCCTAATAATAATTTAGGCTTGTTAACCAACCAACAACACATACAGTATACTTACGCAGTATATAAAAAAAAATATGTTTTAAACATTTTAAATACATACTATTACTAGCTAGTAAATAATTCACAAGCTCCATAAAAACACCATAATAGCTACCATAACTAATAATGTTATAAAAAAAAACTAAAATTTTTTTATTTTTAAAAGAATACTAGCTAATAAAAAAAACACTAGCTACCATATAATAATATATATTAAGGTTCTAGAACATTTACCATTATATAGTACCAATTAAATTTGGTCCCGGACAATTCGGTCCTGGACAATTCGGTCCCGGACAATTCGGTCCCGGACAATTCGGTCCCGGACAATTCGGTCCCATTAATATGCATGTTTTGGGACCGAATTGTCCTAGTCAGTATCCGGACAATTCGGTCCCGGACAATTCGGTCCCGGACAATTCGGTCCCGGACAATTCGGTCCCAAAACACAAAATTAATGGGACCAAATTGTCCGGGACCGAATTGTCCGGCTCCGAATTGTCCGGACCGAATTGTCCGGGACCGAATTGTCCTGCTTCCGATTGCGAGTATCCCCAGCGGCGTGCGATCGAGCAGAGAGAGACAGGTTGACAGGGTTGACAGGGACTCGGACGAAGCATCGAGCCCGATCAGAAGAGGGAAGAAGAACAGTGGAGTTTAACCGGGAGGTCGATGTGAGATCTCGCGAGCGGGAATACTGCACTGTAGAGAGAAGAAGAGAAGAAAGTAGAAGAAGTGTCGTCGCGAATGACAGGAGAGCGAGGACTGATAGCGAGCCGTCGGTAGTCGAGATGGAAACGGAGAGTCAGTGGGGTCGAACTTTGGGAGATTGCCGTCATCCCGGAGAAACGCGACCTGACGAGGCGCACTACGCGTCGAGAGAGGGGTACGCGATGTACCAGTACGAGGACGAGAGCAGTAGAGGGGGTCGAAGAGAAACTTTCCGGCGGGATCTACCTACCGATCGAGATTACGGTAGCCACGGTGAGGATTATTCGAGAAGATTAAACTTTGATCCCGAGCGACACATACAGACTGCAGGACATACTGTAGGCCTTACTGCACATGCTATAGGCCATGCTGGGAGAGATAATGTAGGCGATAGGATAGCGTGGACGACGGGAATAAACCCGGAAGTCGCGGATTATATACCGGCAGGTAGGCCAGAAGTTGATAGGCCTATACCGGTACCAGCACAGCAGTATGACTACAGCATGCAAGGACATAACATATACCCAGGGGAGGGGGGAATTATTGCGGATAGGTGCATGGGCCCCATATATATTAACATCAACCCCAGTACCAAACATACCGGTGGGGGGGGGGGGGGGCGGGGGCAGGGTGACATTCCCCCATCACAATATCAACAATATACCCCAATAGGAGCAAGAACAACGAACCCCTTGGACGAGAATAGATCATGCGACACCAAAATATGGAGGTGGCCGCTACCCCCGATGATATATCCGATGCAAAGGAAGACAGCAAACAGGACGAACGGACCGCACCCAATAGGAGAATCTATGCAACATCCATCGAACCCATTAGAAGCGCAAGCGATGGGAATGGCCACATTAATCGATGCGTTAAAAACTAGGATCGAGTTACCACCCGTGGAACAATTTAAATTCGATGGGAGTAGGCCGGAAGAATATCTACAGTTTCGGCGCATGTATAGTAATGAAATACTAACAAACAACTTGATGCAGGCGGAGTGCCTAAAATATCTGCAAGTATATACAGGAGGCCCAGCATACGACATCGTGAGGCAATACCAGGGCATCGAGGAAGCTTCACGACGGCATGGCGGGCATTGGACAGGGAATACGGGCACTCGGCCAAGATCATCCGGCAAACCCTGAGAGGCATAACATCGGGTGGCCTACAGGATAATCCCGTTAGCATAAAAACGTTTGCGAACAAGGTTGAGAAGGCGCTAATCGTGCTAAAGACGCTAGACGCACCATACGAGCTCAACGCCTCTAACAACATCACCACAATAGCGCAGGCACTACCGATATGGCTGTGCAACAAGTGGAGGAAAATTGCTCTCTCCACTCGAGATAAGAAGGGTGCGGAACCGGGTTTAGAAGAGATGTCGAGCTTCTTGAACTACGAAGCCGAATTAATAACGGACCCAGTCTATAGCGAGGATAGCCTGGGAAAGGGACCAAAGACCGAATACAGTAGGACGAAACCAGAACACAATACGGCTAACGCATTGCCAAAGCTCAGACAATCGCTGCCATATGCGGCGACGCAGGGGACTGCTAGTCCACAAGTAGCCGGGGGTAAGACCACATCATGGAGCGGACAGGGGAAAAATAACAACACAAATAAACATAACCCCAGCACGCCAGTAGGCCAAACCCAAACAACAAGAATAGTAGGGACTTTGGTACGAACGCAAGTGCGATACGCAGCGCACTGTATAAGGATGGCTACCACCCAGAGAGCAAATGCCAATTACATACAAATGCACTTCATCAGACCATGAACTGCAGGTACTGGCAAGCGCTATGCAGGGAAGATCAGGTAGAATACGCGAGAAGAAATGAAATCTGTTCTCGGTGTGTGATGGGTGGACATAGAGCCGGCCAATGCGAAGAAACGCCGATCAAGTTCGGTCAAAGTAAGGGTCAGACAATGGCAACGAGCACCGTAGGGGCGGAGAAAAGAGGAACGGTACTACTTGGGGTAGTACCAGTGCGAGTGATCAGGGAAGGCAATCGATCGGTGACCACACTGATGCTGGTCGATAGTGGAGCTGCCTTCACATTAGTCGAGAATTGGGTGGCCGAGGAGATAGGATTGCGAATGAGGCCAAGTAGGATGGCGGTAACAACCATCTCCAGCAGAGATGAGATCCTGGAGATGAGGACCGGATGGTGCGCGATAGCAGCAATAGCACCAGGATGCGACTATGGAGCGAGCATCGACCCCATCCAGGTGATAGAGTCAATAAACATCAACGCCAGGCGACCAACCAACATTGAGGTCGAACAATATAGATTCCTGGACAGTATCGATTTTTCAATCCCAGAGGTGGATGTTAGGAAGGTATTCATTATAGTAGGAATGGACTGCCCGACGGCCCACGAGAGAATGCAAATGGTCTTCGGCGAAGACAGGCAGTGTGACCCGGTGGCGATACTAACATCATTCGGGTGGACGCTGAGTGGCCCAATTAAGAGTAAGATACCATTTAGGATGTCGGAGACATCAGGATGCATGTTCGCGGGAACTATGCGAGAGATGGAGGATGAGGGAGCGGAGGAGCAGCTCAGGAGACTGCTCAGGCAGGATTTTGAGGGATTAAAAGAGACCGGGGTCGGAACCTCGGTAGAAGACAAGCAGGCTCTACGGAGCGTAAAGGAGTCGATGAGATGCGACGAGGGGCGGTATACCATAGGGATGGTATGGAAGCTACCGAAGCTACCACTACCCGACAATAGAGGGATGGTACTCACGAGGCTTCGTAAGTTGAAGCAGACGCTAAAACGGAGCCCTGAGAAGAATGAGTACATTCACAGGACGATTAAGAAGTACGACGAGAAAGGATGGGCCGTAGAACTACCGGTCGACGAACCAAGCATGGATAGGACCTATTACCTGCCATTCCACGTGGATCTAGACCCGAAGAAAGGTAAACTGCGGATGGTAGTTGACGCATCGGCTAAAACCAACGGCAAATGCCTAAACGATTATCTGCTGGAGGGTCCCAATATCTACAACTCAGGGATCGAGGTCCTACTCAGATTCAGGAATGGGAAACACGCCTTCACCTGCGACATCGAAGGCATGTTCAACCAAGTCCGT
Organism: Nemertoderma westbladi; assembly: GCA_032718475.1. NCBI lineage: Eukaryota > Metazoa > Xenacoelomorpha > Nemertodermatida > Nemertodermatidae > Nemertoderma > Nemertoderma westbladi. Next base: position 12,889 of record JAUCBJ010003516.1, on the reverse strand, counting down.
GTAACGGAAGAGGGTAGCGATAGTCAACGCTTCCTATGGTACAACGGCGACGAGGAACCGTCGACAATACCGATGTACAAGATGATAGTACAGAATATGGGAGCCAAGTCGTCTTCGTTCACGACAACTATGGCCGTAAGAGACACTGTAAAGGGAAAGGAAGATAAATACAGCGCTAGGGCCGTCGATATGATTCGACGCGGCTTCTATGTGGACGACGGGATGGAGTCTGGAAACACGGTTAAGGAACTACTGGACACAGGGCGCGAGGTTCGCAACATCCTTAAGGGATCCGGCTTTAACCTAACCAAATTCCAATCCAGTTCAGATGAATTTATCAAGGCCATAAAGGATGAGAAACCAGAATCGACCATGGATAATCCCACGACAGCTAAGGGACAGGACATGGTGAGCAGGAGAATAGAGTCCCAACAGAAGGCACTGGGGATCGTGTGGAACAGAGAAAAAGATGAGCTGAAGTACCAATTAAGTCAGGAGGGTGCAGACATCCACACGAAAAGGGGCTATGTGTCGTACATAGCTCGTATATACGACCCCCTAGGCTAGGCATAGCATCCCCATTACTAGTCACGGGGAAACAGATACTCAAGAGAGTGTACAAACTGAAGGACGAGTGGGACGCAGAAGTACTGGAAGAGATTAGGAAGCAGTTGTGTAAATGGACAGAGAGTTTAGAGCAGATGGGAACATACAGCATGCCACGAGTGTATTTCCCAGATGGGGACATGACGAATCTGGATTTACATATGTTCTCCGATGCGTTGTTAGAAGCATACCGAGTGGCACTCTACTTAGTACAACGAGAGGGGGCTCATAAGCCCAGACTCGCATTCAGCAAGGCGAAGTCGACGCCACCAGATTCGGCATCGGTTCCGAAACTCGAGTTAACAGCAGCGAGGTTAGGAGTAAGGGCCACAGCCTACTTGATGGACGCTATTCCCAACATAGTGGAGACACACTACTGGATGGATTCCATGGTAGTGCTTGGTTGGCTACATAACGAAAGGACGAGATACCCTATATTCGTCGCAAATAGGGTAGACGAAATAAGGGCGACCACAGAACTGGAAAGGTGGCACTACTGCCCAATGGATGAGAACCCAGTGGACTTGTTATCGAGGGGCGTGGCACGCCACACTTTCTTGAAGAAGGAAGTATTGTGGCAACACGGGCCGCAGTTTCTGAACGATAAGGAGGCCTGGCCGCCGGTGAGAAAGGTGGACCCGGGCTCATGAGAAGTGGCACTAGAGGAAGAAGAGGGAGATTCAGAGGGAGAAGAGATATATAGCCAAATGGTGAGGGAGATAAGGGACGTGCAACCAAAACCGGGAGAACTGTGCGATACCCGATTGATAACCTCCTTAGCTACAGCTCCAGTTAGTACAAGACCAAGAAGTTAGTGGCATACTGGAGAGCCTTCGGGGATTTCCTCAAGGGAGTCGACAAAGACGTAAAAGTTAGAACAACCATAGATCTGGAGGGAGCGGCCAAAGCAGTCATCCGCTACGAGCAGAAGAAGAACTACGGCGACGAGGTGGAATGCGTCGGTAAACAACAGCATCTCCGACGAGACAGCGAGCTGATCGCGCTGTCACCACAACTTAATGATGACAGGATTCTAGTAATGAACTCTAGGGTATTGAACAACAACAGTATTGTAATACCGCCAAAGCCCATCATCATACCTACTGGATTGCCGATAGTCCACCAGATTATCTGGGACTCCCATAAGTCGATATTGCACGGGGGCACCAACCGAACCCTCACGGAGATACGGAGGACCTTTTGGGTCAAACAGTTGAGGAAGAAGGTAAAGGCGGTAGTGGGGCAGTGCCAGACCTGCCGACGAGCGAAGAAGGAGCGAGCCATACAGGAGATGGCACCACTACCGGCGAGTAGGGTAAGACAACATGACCCGCCATTAATGCATTGCGGTGTAGATATGTTCGGGCCAATAAAGATTAAGGTGATGCGACACACAGAGAAACGCTACGGTATTATATTTGTGTGTAACAACACGCGGGCTGTAGGGATAGAACTCGCCCAAGATGCAACCGCATCAGCATTCATTAATGCTCTAGAAAGGTTTAGAGACCGCAAAGGTGGGACGATCGCAGTAATATATTCTGACAACGGGACCAACTTTGTGGGGGCAGAGAACGAGATGGCAGAGGCCTTGGATATCCTGGAAGGCGAGGAAGTCAGGGCAGCCATGAGAAGACGACAAGTGAAGAGGGAGAGGAGGACGCCGTATGCTCCGCATACCCTAGGATGCGTCGAGAGACTAGTGGGTAGTTCGAAGCGTCTGATGACGAAGTTGATGAACACCCACATGGTTACGGAGGACGTACTAAGGACAGTACTAGCGAAGTGTGAGGGTATCATTAATAGCAGACCGCTATATCCAGAAAATGATGACCCTGAGTGATTAGACGTGCTGACGCCGTCACTTTCTAATGGAAAGGCCAGCGACAATCGACATGCGGGGTGTAGACCCAGACGATATACACTCCCGACAGAGTTGGAAAGTCGCTAAGGCAATAAGCGCAGAGTACTGGAGGAGGTGGGTCGAGGAATATCTGCCCACGCTACATAGAAGAAGTAAGTGGAGGAACACGAATAGAGAGTTAAAGGAGGGTGATCTGGTGATTGTCACGGACGATACCATCATTAACAACCAATGGCGGTTGGCGAGAGTTGTGGGCACTTACTCCGATGAGGACGGAAGAGTCCGATTGGTAGAAGTGCGGATAGGTGGCAAGATAGGGGCGAAGGATAGGAAGACCTACAGGAGGGCTGTAGGTAAGTGCTGCCTCTTAGAGGGAGCACCTTAGTAGAGTAGAATTGAGTCGTCCAAGTTTTGGACTAAGGGGGGTGGGATTGAGGGCGAGACGCCCTTCCCACACATAAATAAATAAAAATAAAAAAAATAATAGTAGCAAGTAGGCAGATATAGTAGTTAGATAGTAAGAGTTAGTGGTAAGGGGTTACGTAGTACCGCCAATTAGATAGTAAGAGTTAAGTAGTAAGAGGGTACGTAGTACCGCTATTTAGTTAGTTAAGTAGTAAGAGGGTACGTAGTACCGCTAATTAGATAGTAAGAGTTAAGTAGTAAAAGGGTACGTAGTACCGTTAGTTGGGAGAGTTAGAAGTAGTAAGAGGGTACGTAGTACCGTTAGTTGGGAGAGTTAGAAGTAGTAAGAGGGTACGTAGTACCGGTTAGTAAGAGTTAGTGGGAGTTAGAGGTTAGTAAGAGGGTATGTAGTACCGGTTAGTAAGAGTTAGTGGGAGTTAGAGGTTAGTAAGAGGGTACGTAGTATCGGTTAGTAAGAGTAGTAGTTAGTTGTAGAATTACTTAGTAAGAGGGTACGTAGAGTACCGTTAGTAGTAAGAATTAGTGGCAAGAGGATATGTATAAGATGTAGTATATAGTAAGAGATAAGAGAGCACAATATACCATAGAAATAGTAGCCAGAAAGGTAGGTAGGGTAATAGCACAAAATAAAATAAGAATCAAGAATATTAGGATCACCTCCAAACTACAGAAGAGCCTTCAAGGTGGCCTTCGAAGGTCTGGTAGACCACCTGAGGCTGAAGGGCGAGTCGGTGTAATACAACAGTCGGCATCTAGTAGACAGGAAGGTGGATAGATTTGGGGAGAAGCGACTGGAAGAAGCCGCCGGGGGAGAAAGGCCGAGAGAGAATGAGGCGTGTTATGTAGAGGAGCCTATAATATAATATATGATAATGATAACCTTATAATAATTATATAAGTAACTCACATATATATATATTATAAAGTACGTACCGTAGTCGAGCACAACCTTTTCCAATTAGCTACTGGGACTGGGGACTAATTGACTATGGTACTGTGTATTACAGACGAGACATTGGATGACATCATGCTTCTTGAGTGCGATGGCACAAAAGGGGGGTGAGACTCGTCAGAAACGAAGGGGTGAGATAAGGGTTGAGTAATGGAGTGTGGAGTGCGGAGAGAGTGTGGGTGCAATTCAAGCATGGGGGAGGGAGAAGCAAGAGGCAGAGTGAGGGACGAGGAGGTCCGAGAGTATGCGAGAGTTAGGATAAAAGTGGAGCGGAGTTAGTGGCAAAAGTGTTGGGGAAACAAAAATTGTGTGAGAGGAGCGCACGATCGGCCCAACACGGGACGCTGGGAAAACAGGGTAGCGATATCATACCCATAGGGAGCGGCCTGGAAAGCCGGCTCCGAAAAAATAGTTCCACCCCACACCCGATGGTAGATTGGGAGCCAGCTGAATTGTAGCGCACTAGAGGTGGATGCTATCTTCTCACCGGGAAGATAGCATGGGGGAGTGTTAGCGTATTCAATTCCGCTAGCCAGCCCCACAAAAGTAGGCTTTAAGCAATATTGGGAGCACGAGGTTGATTACCAATCAACCTCGTGTCACCCCAATAAACGGGGACAACAGGCCCAAGGGGAACACACACAGCGGGGGTCAGAGGTTACACCTCTGAGAGAGAGGGAATGACAGCAGCAAGGGGAAACACTCCCATGGAGGTGAGAGGGCGACAATCAAGTTATCAGCCAATGGGGGGGCAAGCATCGACTGAGTAACACAACATGGCCAACCGGTGCAATATATTACCAGTAACCGTGTTATTCATTCACTCATCAGTTAGTCAGTTCAGTTAGGGTAGTACGGTAACTCTTAACACCGTCTACTGCCGCCATCATTCACTTTACTTTAGTTAATCAATTATCATCTGACTGTGTCTACACTTTATCCATTTTAACGTTTGTATTATACATATATTGGAGAATTAACAACATCAGAACTCTCAAGCGATCTTTTCACATACACATGGCGGGGACGCGTAGTTAAGATAACCGGATAAATTGGGATCCTTGGTGGATCCCGTCACAAGTTGTCAAGTATAATTGCTTTGTTTCCAGTTACTTTTACTCAGTTCATAAAGGTGTCAAGTATAATTGCTTTGTTTCCAGTTACTTTTACTCAGTTCATAAAGGTGTCAAGTATAATTGCAGTTATTCAAGTTACTTTTTTTACTCAGTTCATAAAGGGGTCAAGTATAATTGCAGTTATTCAAGTTACTTTTTTTACTCAGTTCATAAAGGGGTCAACTATAATTGCAGTTATTCAAGTTACTTTTTTACTCAGTTCATAAAGGTGTCAAGTATAATTGCTTTGTTTCCAGTTACTTTTACTCAGTTCATAAAGGTGTCAAGTATAATTGCTTTACTTCCAGTTACTTTTACTCAGTTCATAAAGGTATCAAGTATAAATGCAGTTATTCAAATTACTTTTCTACTCAGTTCATAAAGGTGTCAAGTATAATTGCTTTACTTCCAGTTACTTTTACTCAGTTCATAAAGGTATCAAGTATAATTGCAGTTATTCAAGTTACGTTTTTTACTCAGTTCATAAAGGTGTCAAGTATAATTGCAGTTATTCAAGTTACGTTTTTTACTCAGTTCATAAAGGTGTCAAGTATAATTGCAGTTATTCAAGTTACCTTTTTTACTCAGTTCATAAAGGTGACAAGTATAATTGCAGTTATTCAAGTTACGTTTTTTACTCAGTTCATAAAGGTGTCAAGTATAATTGCAGTTATTCAAGTTACCTTTTTTACTCAGTTCATAAAGGTGTCAAGTATAATTGGTATAAAACATGTAATGCAAAATCTGACCTTTTTATTAATGCCCTACCAAAACTACAATATATCCACTGTATCTAACTTGATTCGATTTTGGTCATACATATAGATAGACCAAGAGTATTTAATGTTGTAGTTAAGAATTTTAGTACATCGTTCTTTGTTGTGTTTCAGTCACACTTTCATGACTTTGTGAATAAGTTGGGAAGCTCCAACTTCGTCCTTAAATAGGGAGGAATTCTATAGTCCCTTTGTAACTAACTATAGTACACAGTAGCTTTTCGACGAATGGAACCTTCCAGCCTTTACCATGCCAATTTATATAAATTATTATTGTGCCACCCACAGGAACATATCCATATTTCCTTGAACAACGCTGCCAGATTTTTCTGATAGTGCCAGTACACTATAGAGGGATGGTTTATAAAACTGATAAAAGTGGTATACAGACGTTTCGGCCTAGGACGTTTCGGCCCGGACGATTCGGCCCGGACGATTCGGCCCGGACGATTCGGCCCGGACGATTCGGTCCGGACGTTTCGGCCCATGACTGCAACTGAAAGAAAAGGCCAAGTTGTTTTATTATATGATAATAATTATTAATTAAAATTAGACTTATTTCACAATAACATACAAACAACACTAAGTTAGTGTTGTTAAGTCAGTAATGAAATATCTTTTATGAAAAGGCTATTTAATTTACCTTTATTACAAAATTAAATAAACAATAACATGTCTATCTTGACTACTTTAGAATAGGTGGATCAGAGTTCCTACTATGTAACAATTGTTCTAGTAACGTAAAAACTTCAAAACAAATATATTGTAACAACTTATTCTTAAAATTATGTTTGGTTTATATCTGCTTTGTAAGAAGTGATGATGACGATGACATATTTAAAAATTGTAGAATAACTTAATAATCTAAGTAAAATACTGTATGTTGCAAATCTTAGTTTTTTATACTATATGAGTATTTACAGTATATAGAAGCTTCTGCAAATAAACCTTGTATAACTTAACTACTGATGTCAATTTATCTGCGGCAGGTTCTACATGTATAACCGTATATCACATTCTGGAACAGGTGATAATCTATGAATAATAGCGATTGGAGGTTAAACATTAGTCCTATTTAAAATAATTAATGGATATTATAATTAACAGTTAAAAGTATTAAAATTATATGCATATAATCTTCTACATATTACATTGTGTAGACTAAACTTTATATTTGACTTATTTAAGGGAGTAAAGTGAATCTTTGGGTCAAAACGTACGACAAGCAAATCTTCTATTTAACTCATTGGGCCGAAACGTCCTAGGCCAAAACGTATTAGACCAAATCGTATGTTACCCGATAAAAGTACATTTATAATGTCCCTCGATAATTTTAATTGACTGAAATACAATTATTCTGCACGAGTGTATTGAGTTTTGCGTTATTCAGCGAATTGTGGGCCTATGGGCTATACAACAAAACCCATACTACTACTACTAGTATCGGCATGCTGCATTGCAGCTGCATTTTTAAGAATGCTGTGCCGGCTTGTCGACAAAATTGCGCCGCCACAACTCCCTATCACCCATGACATTTGCTAGATCATCCGCATCTTCAAGGCCAGTGTCCTTTAAGATGCGTCTCAAGAAAGTCATGGGCTGTCCACCATGCTTATTCACTCCATGAGGCTGCCAAAGTGCAAGATTATGCACTGGCTGGCCCTCACGGCGAAAGCAATGTCCTGCAAACAGAGGCGATTTTGTTCTAGTGTCAAGCTTGGGGGAACCAATGAGACACCTCCAATATTATATAGTGTCTGGTTGGAGATGTGTGCATTGTACTTGACACAATGAACCAGGCGTAGCATTCTTGTGAATTTGCCATACAGAGATTAGGTGTCCTCAGCAGTTAGAGCCCAGCATGGACTCCCATAGAGGAGTACTGGAACTACTGCTGCTCTAAATAATCGGACCTTAAGTTTCCGATTAATTCTCGGTGACTTCCAAATCCTGGAAAGCCTATTCAAGGCTGCCCATGCCTTTCCCTTACGTATTCGAAGGTCCTCACCTGACTTCCGGATCCATGATCCCAGGTAACAGAAGTCGCCCACATGCTCAATCATACCATCCTTTGAGCTTATGCTCATCCGATCAGAGACTTGCTGAGAACTTTCAAAGTTAACTGTCAAAATTTTGGTCTTTCTGGAGTTAATAAAAAGACCAACACTAGAAGCAGCATGTTCTAATGAGCTGAGGAGCCGTTGGGCTCCCTCTAGTGATTCTGAGACTACTCCTAAGTCATCAGCAAAGTGTAGATCAGTTAGGTACTTGGCAGGATTTCCTCGACTTCTGGAGCCAGTAGGTAGAGTTATCATCACCCCATCATCATTATGATGATATAAGGACATGCGTAGAACATAGTCAACCACAATTATGAACAAGAATGGTGCAAGTGTGTCTCCCTGGAGGACGCCCCATAACACAATGGTTCTGTGTCACCATCAAACAGTAAACACAAATGTTGTCGAACCATCGTATACTGATGATTGCTGCAATAATTTCATCAGGAATCCCATATAATGAAAGTATGCTGAACATACGTGAGCGGGAGACTGAATCAAAGGCCTTGAAGAAGTCAACAAAGATAACAGCCAGATGCCTGTCTTTCTTTTTTGATAACTCTTCAATTATCCTTTTAAGTGCCAAAATGGGTTCCATGGTCCCACGACCTTTACGGAACCCATTCTGATTTCCACGGAGCAGTCTCTTAATGAGATCCCTGATGCGATTAAATATAATTCTATTGTATAGCTTTGCAGCAATCGAGATCAATGAGATTCCCCGAAAAGAACCATAGAGTGTTAGGTTGCCTTTCTTGGGAACTGGCACCAACTTATTTGTTTTCATTTCTTGTGGGACTCTTGTTGTTCGGTACATGTCTACTATGATGGGATAGATGAGCTTTAAACACTCAGGTATTTTAAAGACCTCAGGGGGAACACCATCTACTCCACTGGCACGATTGGTCTTAATGCTCTTTGCAACAGCCTTCACTTCTGCAAAGGAGATATCGCCAATGGGAATATCTGGGAGTACAGACTCAGACACTTTTACTTCTATAAAGTTATCAGGCAATACCCTGTCATTATTGAGGAGCTTTTCAAAGTGGGCCTTCCAACCATTGAGGCGATCGGCTGGTGATTCAGCCTTAACCTTGGTGGTTGGTTGGCTTTTCCGCCCAGTAAGCAAGATCGATCGATTTCCATGCCTGTCCACTGTAGTACCCATGATGACAAAACCCATATCTGTGATTATATCATATCAAAGTTTGAAATGCTTCTGCCTGCGGCCGGGTTTCGGGCACATTATATAATAACACAGCTCCTGCCTGTGCTCTTCCGACTGTGATATAAAGTAATAATAATGAGCAAAAGTGGTACATAGTATTTTAACAACCAACCCAAATATCCCCAGGCCAGACAGTAGTTACTTAGATAGGGACTCTACATGCAGTCGACTGTAAACATGTCCTATACAATAGTAAGTTGTAACTATAACAGAAGGAAAGGAAGCCTAGACCACAACAGGAGGGCGCCCACTGTAATTTATAAAGTGTTCAATTTATGGTAATTCCCAAGTACACAAAGCAACTAAATGTAGTTAATCTTAATATTGGCTGCCTTTACTTTGAATATACCCCCCTCACTCTTGAACAGCTGCAGCACAGTGGGTCACAGCAGCTGGTGACATGTCTGATCCATTATCCAATTAGGTAGTTATAATCTGCTGGATGCTGTAGGTATCTCGCTGTTTTTTTCATCTTAATGATGGATGGTGGGTGCTTTTTAGGCATAGGTACTCCAGGGATGACAGCATAATATAATATGTTGCAATATACATACACACATGAAAGAAAAAAGGGGGATTTACTGTAGTATAAGTGTTTTTAGTCTTTTAGATTTGGTTATTTTATTTTAATTTGAAATTACTTATATGTCCAAATTATTCAAAACGAAGTTCTAAATTTTATTCAAACGTCAAACCTTACTGGTAGTATTACAAACAATGCGCCCGCCTCGCTTTATCCTCATTGAATTTGACGATGGAAAACATTGTATTGGAGAATCTAGTAAAGTTGTTGCTGGAATTATTCAAATAGGAGGTAGGGTCAGGTACCCTGGTGACTCTGGCATTATATATGAGGGTACAGTTATTTATTCAAATGATAGCCGAGGTGATGTCGATGCCTATCAAAGGGAGTACGAAAGGGAACTTTTTGGATATGAAAGTTCGGTCAATGAAGATTATGAAGAACATGAGACAATCTGCGATCCACGATGACAAGTAATGTTGGACAGGCGTCCACTGTAGTACCCACGATGATAAATAGTGTTGGACAGGCGTCAACTGTAGTACCCACGATGATAAATAGTGTTGGACAGGCGTCCACTGTAGTACCCACAATGACAAATAGTGATGGACAGGCGTCCACTGTAGTACCAACGATGATAAATAGTGTTGGACAGGCGTCCACTGTAGTACCCACGATGACAAATAGTGTTGGACAGGCATCCACTGTAGTACCCACGATGACAAATAGTGTTGGACAGGCGTCCACTGTAGTACCCACGATGACAAATAGTGTTGGACAGGCGTCCACTGTAGTACCCACGATGATAAATAGTGTTGGACAGGCGTCCACTGTAGTACTCACGATGACAAATAGTGTTGGACAGGCGTCCACTGTAGTACCCACGATGACAAAAAATGTTGGACAGGCGTCCACTGTAGTACCCACGATGACAAATAGTGTTGGACAGGCGTCCACTGTAGTACCCACGATGACAAATAGTGTTGGACAGGCGTCCACTGTAGTACCCACGATGACAAATAGTGTTGGACAGGCGTCCATTGTAGTACCCACGATGACAAATAGTGTTGGACAGGCGTCCACTGTAGTACCCACGATGACAAATAGTGTTGGACAGGAGTACAATCCTGTGCCACAACGAATAAAATCGAAACAAAATCGAAACATAAAGCAAAACCAGCGAAGAAAACAAAACAAACCCAGTCTGGCTCGGGACAGAGAAATATAAACGTTGTACCAGGTGAGTAACCTAAAAGTCCTAGTCCCCACGATGACAAATAGTGTTGGACAGGCGTCCACTGTAGTACCCACGATGACAAATCGTCTTGGACAGGAGTACAATCCTGTGCCACAACGAATAAAATCGAAACAAAATCGAAACATAAAGCAAAACCAGCGAAGAAAACAAAACAAACCCAGTCTGGCTCGGGAAAGAGAAATATAAACGTTGTACCAGGTGAGTAACCTAAAACTCCTAGTCCCCACGATGACAAATAGTGTTGGACAGGCGTCCACTGTAGTACCCACGATGACAAATCGTGTTGGACAGGAGTACAATCCTGTGCCACAACGAATAAAATCGAAACAAACCGCGACTGCTCCAAATTCCTCTAACCATCTACACTCTGTCTCCAGGAGCGAATACAGCACATCGAAATCGTTTGACATTCTTCATAGTAGAAAACAATTCCAGCACTATCCTGAGCTACAATTGATAGAACTGGAAAAATATGGCATCTCTTGATCTCAATTATCTAACATATGTTCTCATCCGGATTTTGATTCACGTAGCAAACTATATTTTAAACTCTTGCAGATGGTTGTATCACCTGAGGAATTGTCATCAAACGCAACTATCAGTACATCCAAAGATAATTCCAAAAATGTTATCGACCAAATGAAGGTTAACTGGGCCAAGAAGGTTTTGTTTGAGTTCCGCCTGATTAGTGGAATCGAAAATATTCGCCAGGTATGGAGAATGGTCAGAAATTGTGTAAACACCACTCTGGCCTTTCTATACAAAAATTGTCAACAAAAGAAGGACTTATAAGTACTGTAATATAATGTTACAATATTAATTCAGTATAATGTATTCTGTTACCATTTATTTGAATTATTTATTGCATGTGCTCGTTAGTTATATTCAAATTAATATACTGTACAGTAGAAGTTATAGAAAAATATAACCCTCCATGTTAGCTCTACTGTATATAAATTATCCCTGGAATAATAATTCCTTGTTTTCAATATAAATTGGCTGAAACCCCAAATATTTCTTAATGTTAAAGTTAAAAAAAACTGGCGTGACTATAACACTAAAATCACTTACTTAAGCTAGCTTACTGTAGTTATGCATCACAAGGTCAATGGCGCAAAATGACTGCAAACATGTGTTTACATATTATACTGGAAGGGTATGACCAGAAAAGTATGTGACTTATCACCTTTGCCAACATCATTGTTCATCGAGGACCATGCCCCCAGTTCTTTCATGCAATATTATTCCAGCAGCTCTCGGCTGAACCATCTGATGAAGTTCAAGCATCTATTGCTGATGTGACTGATTATGTCGTCCGTTCTAAACTGCAATGGGTGTGGTATTTACATATTATTTAATTTTTATTTTATCATGATATATTGTTCCGGTATTTACTTACATTGAATTATGAATCCTCCACAAGCCCCAAAATCTATGTAACGCTAGTGTTACTGTATAATATGTGTTGTGTACAGCAATATAGCTATTCAGATACACGGCTAGCCCCACTACTTATTCGTGCTGGTAAATCTGATATTTGTATTTAGTCTGCCTATTTCTCCTATTGGTCGGCTCAGAAAGTCTGCACTCAGCTTACAGATAGCGAGTAGTGTTGCTTTCGTGTTTGTGGGTCCTCATTGGCTACTACTACCAGTGGCAGTCATTCTGTGACAATTGTATTTATAGTTTAGATTTAGTTCATTTTGTAGGCGTAACCTTTATATTATTACCCTCAAACCCCCTAAATAGACCTCATAAGATCTAAGAGGTCTAGACTATTACCTTACTTTCACTTACTTTCACTTACTTACCCTTTTACATGCTTACATAGTTAACATTGATTTATTGTTATTATTGCTGTTATTATCGTTGTTGCTCATTATGTATTAACATTGTTTAAAGGAAACATCTCGTTTTATTTACCACCATAATAGGTGAGTTGCTAACTTCGAGTATTGCCCTACAGGCGACAACGGTTCAAACGTATTGAGTGTGTATGACATCCAACACTGTAATATTATTTACCAACACGAACACAAGCATTCATAACAAATATATTTAAGATCAATGTATAGCAATAT
>JAUCBJ010003515.1:0-13784 GCA_032718475.1 Nemertoderma westbladi | reverse complement strand
CATACATGCCGTCAATCAATAACAGCGAAATGGAAATATTTATTTAACGTAGTGTAAAGTAAAATTTCCATTTGATAAATCATTAATTAAGCAAAAGACGACTTATTTCCAGTGCGGTTCCCCCTAGAACTTTACTCCCTAGAGGAATCACAGTGCTAATTCAGCAACTAGTTAAGGATACAAGGATAGTCCCTTAAAAGCATTTCTCCAAAAACAAATACTTGTCTGACCGATGCGGGGATCGATTCCACGACTTCTGGTGCCAGAAATGTGTATTCGATTTCAACTGCGCCGGGTCAATTGTGTCAAGTACAATGAACACATTTCCAATCAGACTCTATAAATCATTGGAGGTGTTCCATTAGTCTCCCCAACTTGACACTTGAACAGAACCGCCCCCACTTAGCAGGACATCGCTTTCGCCGTGAGGACCAGCCAGTGCATAATCTTGTGCTTTGGCAGCCTCATGGAGAGAATAAACATGGTGGACAGCCCATGACTTTCTTGAGACGCATCTTAAAGGACACTGGTCTTGAAGATGCCGATGATCTAGCAAATGTCATGGGTGGTAGGGAGTTGTGGCGGCGCTATTTTGTCGACAAGCCGGCTCAGCATTCTTAATATATATGTAATATATTTGTATAATTTAATATATATGCAGCTATACAATGCAGCATGCCGATTGTAGTAGTCGTAGTAGTAGTAGTAGTAGTAGTAGTGTATTCAATTTAAAGGATTAAACTACTTTGTTGCCAAAGAGGTTACAAGGTTGCAAGAGGAATTGAACGCAAATCCCATCTCGGCGAATTAATATCTCGCCTCAATGTTAAATTGTCAATTGAGGGAAAGGAGCAGGTTACAGTGACACGTTATTCCAACCAATACAATATGCTAAAGTCAATAGAAAAGGATACGGATACAGTTTTATTTTTGAGTTTAATTAGCTATTAATTGCGTTGCTTTTCACATGGAGAGGGATTAAATGTTGTTGCGTCAACAGTACCCCCCCCCCCCCCCCCCCCCTTATCTGGCAAAGAAACAATGGATGATCAATATCAGAAATCAAAACTGTGCGAAATAATGTCCCGTATATCGGCAAATTAATAATGTTAATTATCAATTTAAGGAAAGATTTCAGATTTACGAGTGGAAGGGTTTACTGTGGAAGATTACCCATGGTGGTGAACAGGCATTCCTTTAGGAAGCAGAGTGGAAGGGTTTACTGTGGAAGATCACCCATGGTGGTGAACAGGCATTCCTTTAGGAAACAAAGTGGAAGGGTTTACTGTGGAAGATCACCCATGGTGGTGAACAGGAATTCCTTTAGAAAACAGAGTGGAAGGGTTTACTGTGGAAGATCACCCATGGTGGTGAGCAGGCATTCCTTTAGAAAACAGAGTGGAAGGGTTTACTGTGGAAGATTACCCATAGTGGTGAACAGGAATTCCTTTAGGAAGCAGAGTGGAAGGGTTTACTGTGGAAGATCACCATTCACCAATATAGTGGGTGGTGAACAGGAATTCCTTTAGGAAACAGTGTGGAAGGATTTACTGTGGAAGATCACCCATGGTGGTGAACAGGCAGTGGAAGGGTTTACTGTGGAAGATCACCGTATTTAGTGTTGTTTAAAATATATAAGATGTCAATATTTAACAGTATAGTAAAGAAATCAATATTAGGCCTGCTTTTCTATTAAAACTATTTAAAATCTATATATTATTATTATAATATTTTTTTAACATCATAGTTTTCTAAGCAAATTCATTAAATTATGAGTACATCCGACATATTTTATTTTAGAAAATTTATTTGTCATTTTTAATTAAACTGTTATACTTTCTGAATTTAACTAAATACCAGCCGTCATAAACTCTGATTTTGAGTAGCCAGTCCAACAACCGCACCGAAACAATTCAACCAATCAGACGCTCTTACTAGAATCATTCCTTATCTGTTTGTACTTCCGCCCCATCTGATTACAGTGAGTACTTGGGATTCCATCTGCAAACTGCTGCTGTCTGTGTGCCTTGGTACTGTAGATAACAGAAGCTGAACTCGCGAGGCCAGATAGGGATGGATTAGCTTCTCACTACAGGGCTTTCCGCCAACCCAATGCATACAAAATAAAGTGCCAATTAGTTTTAGTTAATCATCATTTTCGTTTGATTGGCGTCTTTTCCGTTTTTGGAAAGATTATTTGTGTAAATATTAATTACGATATGTATTTAATATTGTAACACGACTGTTGTATCTGTACGGTATCTTTATTGACTGGCTCAGACTGGGTTGTAAACAAAACTAAAAGAATGCATCCGACACTCCCAGAGTGTGCTGTGTAGGACCACACCGGACCACACGAAAACAAGAGTCGTATTGGATAAAAAATAGTTGAGGTCATTTGAATTTAAGAGTGTTATTCATATTTTAAAGTCGATAGGGTTACAGATACCAACTAGTTGTCCAGACACGAGTTTTCTGAATTCCGTTTTGGGAACCAAATATTTATTCATTACAATCGACACACAGAACATTGTTGTGCCTCCAGTAGACAGACATAATGCAATTAGTCAGTTTATTCGCAACAAACGCTCTTTACTTCTTCTTTGTCACATGCAGTTAATCAAATAACAAAAAAAAATCATCCAGGTATCCTCAAAATTTGTGTGCCAGATGGTGGTGGTAGTTTGCTTTAAAGTCGAAAGGATCTTAATTGAAATGCCAATGCCATGGAGGTTGCAGAATAATAGCTGAACATGAAGTTGTACATGTATGCCTACACCGTAGTGCAGGTAGTATAAAGATACATGTTTACTGAATATCATCTTAATTAACCATAAAGGTGTTTGAGTGTTTCCAACCTCAACTTTACGGTTTGTGCACAAAAACATGTAATTCATGTTGAATAATTATATCGAACCTTGAAGCTGTTTCGCTTGATCAAGGGACCCAGTCGCCCTGTCATGACTCCCTCAAACTGGTTGTGCTGCTGATTAATTCTGGAGTTGATTGAAGTGAGGCGAAGTGTGGGGATTTTATTTAGTTCAAAAGGGTTATATTAGTTGATTGTGCTGTGCAGTGTCAAGCTCTGTAGCGAATGGTGTTGAGGGATGGGACCCGCAGATTTTTTTCCAATGTTATTGCTGATCCTAATTTCGATGATTACCCAAAATAATTATTATATTTAAATTTTCTTAAAGTTTTAGTAATAACGGTCAGAGCGAGCCATAACACTCATATCGAATAGATATTCAGTCTTATATATTTATTTATACATTATCTGAAATCAATAACAAATACACCAAACAATGTGTAATATAGGTATTGTCCAACATATGATTACCCATAAAGCTTTGCAGCTTATTTCCAACGTGGTCCTTTGTGTTACTTGGTTACAAATACATTAATATTTCATAAAATCACTACACTGATCTAAAGTAGTAGAGGTTTGGGTGGCTCGGTGACACTTAGACCCCATTGACACACATTGGGTGTCATATAACACCCATTATCACCCTATGGGTGTCATTGGGTGTCATTGGCGCCAGACTTTCTGGGTGACACCTCCTAATTAGGCTAATTAGACCCTAATTGACGGGTGTCATCAATTAATTAGTACATTTAAACCCTAATAGGTGTCTTATGACTCCTATTTAGGGTTTAATTGATTATCGTAATTAATCATACTGATTAGCGCCCTGACACGCAATGGTCATCAGTGATGTCTAACTGTCACCTAGAGGCCCAAAGGGTGTCATAAGTGTCACCGCAGCTCTTATATTTATTAATACTTATTTATTTGTATTTAATTTTAATTTATTTATTTGTATTTAATTTTAATTCATTTATTTGTATTTAATTTTAATTTATTTATTTGTATTTAATTTTAATTTATTTATTTGTATTTAATTTTTGATTTACCAATAATTAGTTTTATATATTACTCTGTAAATGACCTCATTGACTTTCATCTCGTTATACTTAGCCCTAGGGTATACACCCTTACTGGTAACTAATTAATATATAATAATTATAAAATATAATATATATAATATATAATAATTAATATAAATAATAAAACTCTATATCCAGACAGCTTTATCGTTAACCTTTGACCCCTAATTAGCTTTAACCAGCAACAGGTTGTTAATAATAGTTGGATCCAAGCGCCCCGCCACCCTCTCGTGACACCTCTGATTACTAATTACTCTTGCCTATATCCAGCCGTCTGCAGTTCCATAGTCTGCCGCTAGAGGGCGTAATATCTGAAAATTAACATCTTCTCTAACTTTGTTATTTTCATTCCGATTAGGTTTAAAATCAGTAGGCAACTACTACGGCATAGGCTTTATCTTTTACGGAGTCGCAGAGTAGGCTGAAGTTCCCCAGTCTGCCGCTAGAGGGCGTATTATTTGAAAATTAACATCTTCTCTAGCTTTGTTATGTACAATCCGCAAAACCATGAAGCCATATTGCTTAAGAGTTCTGAGGCAAGATATTTGAGACTTATTTAGATATTACTTAATTTTGACCCCCCAGTCGGTATCTATTACAATATAGGCTATATCACAGAGTAGTCTGAAGTTCCCCAGTCTGCCGCTAGATAATACTGCATTTTGCAAAGTTAGGTCTATTGCTGACCAAACGAAAACTGCCCTGGTCCATGCGGGGATCGAACCCATGACCTACGGAAGATGTGAATTCAACGCAACCACTACACCAAGGTGGAACAGTAACGTTCCAATTTGTTTGTTGACGTTTGAATTTGTAAGACTCTGATTTAAGACCTGTGGCACTCCTAAAGTCTCGAGTTTAGGTCTGAGGCACAGACTATGATTCACTGAGGCACAGACTATGCCTCTACCTCACTGAGGCACAGACTATGCCTCACTGAGGCACTGAGGCACAGATTATGCCTCACTGAGGCACAGACTATGCCTCACTGAGGCACAACCTATGTCAGTTATTTAGTTGACAAAGATACATAGAGAAATTATCTATAAATAGAGAAATAGAGAAATATATCTCTGAGAAAATGAAACACAAATCGAAATCCTTTGGGCAGACGATTCAGTCCCTATCATTGACTTAATATATGTCAAATATCTGGCCGGTGTCTGCCTGTTAAATAAACAGTTCAATGGCCTAGAGAAAGATGTAATAATTAATTATTTCTGTATGTAGGTAATAGAAGGTACTTACGATATTTGGGGGTTGTAACACTATGTTACAAGTTTATAATAATAAACAACAAATATGAATGTAGGGCGTATGTACAGTAAATCAATATAATACCAGGTTACTTAGTTACTTTAATAAAAAACCGAAGGAGTAAAACAATTTTAATGATAGTGTCCGTTACATACCATTCAAACACTGACTAAATTATTAAGCTACGGTAATGAATGCAGTAATTTATTTGTAATTAGCCGTTTCACACGCAGTGTGCCTTTACACTCCCTCGGGTGATTGGTCTTCTACTGACTTCGCAAACGTACGACTAATAATGTTAAATTAAACCACAGTCACAAAAGTAAACCCTCCTTAATCAGCAATTCGCACGGAAATGCACCTGCAATAGTTACAATCGCACAGTACTGCACAACAGAATTCACAAATGTTATTATAATACTATAACACATCAAACCAAATTACACTCTCACACCAAATAATCGCGGGATTGTGTATATTAAATTTTGTCACTGATGCTCTCCCAGTTGAGCAATTTTACGCTTCACGTATCGTTAGCTTACTGATTACACCACACGCGGGGGACGTACGTCTTACTGCTAAACACGTTTGGAGAATTAACGCATAGGGAACAATGTAATGTTTCAAATCCTTTAACCATTCGTCGATAAAGCATTCAATTCTCAATATCAAGCAAAATAAAAACATATGTAAATAACACAACACTAGTTCTACATGTAATTGAAGTAGTTTACTTACACGGAAACTGTTGGACGCAGTAAGTATAGTAAAGTGATCAGTTTCACTACAGCGTACTGTAACCAACCATTCGATGTTATGATGGTAATATAATTGATTGTACGGGCGACCGATTGTCTACCGGACATCTCACCAGATTTTCCAGCAGACATTTCGCCGGATTTTCCAACAGATGTCTCACCAGACTGTCCACCAAATTTTAGACCAGACACTCTGCCAGACGTTATGCCAGACTTTCTACTGGACATACGACAGAACATTTCACCGGATTTTCCGCAATATGTTTCACCAGATGTCTCACCAGACTGTTCGCCGGATGCCTCACCAGACTGTCTACTAGACCATTTACCAGACTTGTACTATGATGCTGCATTTATCCCATTGGAGCAGACTAGTACTAACACACTAGGTATTATCGGCTTACCTACTTTGACTTCCTTGAGTCACCATAACGATGGTGTGGCTACAGGTATTGCAAGTATGGGTCGTGCCCATCAAAATGTAAATACAGGTATCACACTCCGCTCAAGGAAAATATCCGACTTACAGCCTACGGCTAAATGTGTGACTAAAGTTAAGAGACTCACAAGTCCACAGGAACACACTGACCCCATAGAGCTGAAACCGTTACTACAGGTCAACCCAATGAATGCTGACGGTAAAGGTAAGACTGTGGAGACAAAAGTACTTAAGGACTCAGACAAACCCATTGCACAAAGGGAGACACTCACTGGAAGGCCCGCGAGCCTACCAAGCCCAAACAAGTATCCGCACTGTAACTATGACGTCACATGATGACGTTACCAACACTTATGTTGACTGGATAGTTAACTTGACACGATCATGGACGGACGCTTGTTGGCATGGCTCAAATGTTTGAGACAATATGCCATAGGCAAATGCGACTTTCCACGAAGACTAACCTTGGCCGAAGTTGATAACTGCGAGATTGATATTATAAGACATCATCAATTGCGATATTTCGCACGAGAGTTCACAGCAATCAATCAGGGTGAACAGATAAAGTCTTCACCGATACTGAGTTGGAGTCCAATAATATACAAGGGCTTGCTTTGTCACAAGTCCAGACTCCAAAACATTGACTTTGCTATTGACTTTAGGTATCCTATCATCATACCTCAACACCATGATTTACAGCGCACTATGATACTGGACACACACGTACTACTCAAACACGTAGGTAGACATCACTGTTTATCACATTTATGCTCGAGGTTTGTACTGATTAGACCTAGTAAGGCATTGAGTTCTGTAACGCACAACTGTATTATCTGTAAGAAGGTGCAGACGAGGATAGGACACCAAGAAATGAGTGAACTACCAGTAGCTAGATTACAGGCCTTTAGACCCCCATTTACTGAGATGGGGATAGACTGTTTTGGACCCTTAAACGCAAAACGTGGACGCGTACAGGTTAAACGTTGGGGACTGATCTTTACCTGCATGGGTAGTAGAGCGGTGCATATTGAACGTGTAACAGACCTAACCACCAATGCATTTATCCTAGCCTTACGGCGATTTATCAGTAGACGCGGATTGGTAAAATCCATACATTGTGATCAAGGGACCAACTTTGTGGGTGTGAGGAACGAAATCTCCAGAGCCTTAAAAAGTAGGACCAACATCAAATCTCAGACGAACTACTTCCCCACAAGATTGTCTGGAACTTCAACCCTTCCGACAGTCCGTGGAGAGGCGGGGTCTGGGAGAGATTGATTGGATCCATCAAGACGGCCATAGCAAAAGTAATACCTACGCAACGCATATTGGGAGACGTCGAACTGACTACTTTGTTGATAGAGATCGAAGCGGTACTGAATACCCGACCCATCGCTTTGATTCCAGACGACAAACAATCTCAGTTTGTCTTTACACCATCGAACCTGCTTATGCAGTCGCCGACGACACTGTTGCCCACTTCTGTACCAATTGACAGTTGCAGCAACAAAGCTTGGAAAATCACTCAGTTGTTAGCCAACAAGTTTTGGGAAGTATGGCAGAAGCACTATTTGCCCTCTATTTCAGCCAGGACCATCTGGTATCTTACTACCTGGAGTCTGAAGCGTGGTGATCACGTATTATCGGCAGAGACCAACTTGAAGAGACAGTTTTGGTTGACTGGAATCATTTTGACCACACACCCGACATCAGGTGGTGTGTCCGTATTACACCACCTGATGTCGGGTGTGTGTCTACTGTATGGACAATAGACAGATGGACTGTAGACAGACCCGTACAACGTCTCGTGCTCCTTGAGGAGACTAGAAACGAGATGGGAGATTACAAATCTCCATGTAAATCTCGTAAGTAGAGATGTGGGACCCTTGATAGTCGCCACATAGTCCCACCATATTCATGTACACTGTAGTTTAAAGACAGTGGTGGAATTCCATTGTTTTTATACGTGAACATTGATGGTAGTACCCTTATGTATCACATAGGAGCGGTTTTGTATGTACAGAAGGAATGGAAATCCACTTGGAACCCACAAGTGAGACAATTTTTCAAAAATTTTAGATAATCCATTTGGATTTCGAATTTTAAGAAAAACGATTCTCCACTGGACAGGTCAGGTCAGGTCCCCAGATCCTGCTACCACTATGGCAGTAATGTGGTACTACCTGTAGCTGTCAGCCCAGTAGGGCAGGCTCGATAAGCATAGCCTATTCATTATTTAGTTGATCAAGAGTGGGTTGGTTTAGCCCCGTCAACTAAATAAGTCATTGAGGGCTATAGCGCCTAGGGGGGGTCCATTGATTAAGTCTCGTGTCAGCATTATATATATATATATATATGCACATTATTGCATTAGTGGAAAGTGTATTTTTATACGGGGGTGAGACCTGGACACTGACTAAATCACTTGAACAACGAATTGATGGTTGCTACACAAGACTACTAAGGGCAGCCCTAAACATCAGCTGGAGACAACACATGACAAACGCCGAGCTTTATGGTACAATACCACCTGTATCAACCACCCTCCGTGAACGCAGATTAAGATTCAGTGGTCACTGCTGGCGAAGTAAAGACGAGGTCATACCAGATCTACTTCTCTGGCAACCAACTCATGGAAAGCGTAGTCGTGGACGACCTGCCATAACATATATAGATCAACTTGAAAGGGATACTGAACTTGGGAGAAACGAAATTGCGACAACTATGGAGAATCGGGAAGCCTGGAAGGATCTCATTTACACTGTCCGAGTTCGCTCGACCTAGTAGTAGTAGTATTGCATTAGTTGTAAATTCTAAATTTAATTCTATATTCGTACATGTGCCGTTGTTTTGTAAACAACTTGAAAGCACAGTTTATTAGACCAATTTATTTTGGTTTTGTCATCAGTTAAGCTAGGTGATGGGTTTGGTTTTGCTATCGGGTAGTTAATCCAACTTTAATTGATATTACTTACTAATATCTTATTATTACTTACTATAAACTTACTTTGGCCTACGTTGTACAAATTAAATAGTTAGATATAATAACATATACCGGCACTGCTGCCTTCATCATTGTGTATTGCGTGCTAAGTGACTTGTGCGTTGGTGGATGCGGGGACGCTGCCGTCTCGGTGTAACGGATGAATCCGGGGCCGGAAATTGTACATTTTGTTTCTCTACTATAAAATCAAATGAGTCCATTGCATATTGTGTTTTATGTAATTCTCTGTACCACTTACAGTGTGCAACTAGTCGAGATGATATAGTTAGCAACCCTAGAAATTTCTACTGTATATATTGCCATGACACAATTTTCCCCTTCAGTTCTGTAGTTGATAATGATCCCGATATTTTTCCTTGTTCTTCGTCTTATCATGATTTACTAAATAACGAATTTTTTTTGGAAAATAGCGGAAATGTAAATAATGAACCTTTGTCTCTAATAGATCCTGATTCCAACATGGAAACAAATTTTTTCACAAATAATTACGATCCTTACACGTTTTCACAATTTTCACAAACCTTAAAATCAAATACTCTCAGTTTTTTTCACTTAAATTGCCGTAGCCTGCAGTCAAATTTAAATGACATTTCTACATTCATAGATCTTCTGCAACATCGCTTTTCGGTAGTATCTTTTACCGAAACTTTCTCTAAGGACGATAGCCGCGTTAAACTGTATGGTATTCCTGGGTATAAAGCGCCCTATTTGCAACATCGTGGTAATACTGTTCGGGGAGGCGTTGCCATGTTTGTTAGGGATGATATGGAGTCAGTACAACGTTCCGATTTAGTAATGCCTGATGTAGATAATTTATGAGTGGAAATAAATTCCAAAATTCATTATAAAAAAATAATAGTAGGCACTATTTATAGATCTCAAAGTATACAGCTAGACCATTTTTTCAACATTTTAGATAATCAACTTGCAAAATTAAACCAATTAAACTGCGATATTGTGATAAATGGCGACTTTAATATAAATACCTTAGTAAACTCTAAATCTAAATTTACTTACATGCAAATACTCAATTCTTTCGGTTACCAACAATTAATAGATAAGCTTACTAGAGTTTGTAGGAGTACAAATTCTTGTATTGATCATTTTATTACAAATAAATATTCAGAAATTATTCAAAGTGGCGTCTTCCCACTTGAAATTGGTACCACCGACCACTACGCAATCTTTTCTGCTTTTCGTGATTCTAGAGATTTTTTTGCCGAAAAAAAACATATAAAACATGACTTTTCGAACTTCGATAATAATGCTTTTGTTGCCGATCTTTCCAACGAAAACAACTGGACTACAACTTCAAATAACTTAACTAATACTGATTTTGAAAACTGCTATCACGATATAGAAAAAATATTTAACCGCCATGCCCCAAAACGATGTGTTCCTCTTAGAGAATCGCCACGTAAGCCTTGGTTAACTCCTGACTTAGTAAATAAAATTAATATTAAACATAAATTATATTCCAATTATGTAAAAATAAAAACAATAAGAAACCACGAGATCTATAAACGATTCCGTAACAAATTGTCAACTTTATTAAAACAACGGGAACGCGCTTTTTTTTTCAAATCAATTCCAATTACATTCAAAAAATATTAAAAAAACTTGGAGACTAATAAACCAAGTCAAGTAAACGTTCAGATCGCTCCTCACCAATCTGTATTAAAGAGCCAAATACTGGCGTTAAGCTAACCAATCCAAACAAAATTGCAGAGACTTTTAACTTGTTTTATACCTCAGTGGGCCAAGCACAGCAAATGAAATCGAGAATACTAATAAAAGTCCATCATTTTATATAAAAACCCCGCAGTCAAATTCTTTTGCTCTTTTAGAGATTTCTCCAGAGGAACTACAAAAAATAATTATGGACCTACCTGACGATAAATCAAGTAATGACGAATTTTCAATAAAATTATTAAAAATAGGTTCACTCCATATTGCGAATAAGCTAACTCCTTTTATTAATAACTGTATACGTACATCATCTTTTCCAGACTTTTTGAAGATTGCTAGAGTGGTTCCAATTTACAAGGGAGGAGACCCCACTGACACATCAAACTATAGGCCTATTTCAATACTAAGCATTGTCAGTAAAGTTCTAGAACGTGTAATATATGACCAATTAATTGTATACATAACTAAATATAAAATTCTTTGTAATAACCAGTACGGATTTAGGAAAAAATTATCTACATACCATGCCTTATTACAAATTACCGAAGATATTCGAGACACCTTGGACAATTACGAATCTTCTTGTGTAATCTACGTCGACTTGAAGATGGCGTTCGATACACTATCCCATAAAATTCTTCTAAATAGACTCGAACTTTATGGTATCCGCGGGCCTCCTTTAGATTTATTAAAATCATATCTTACTAACCGAAAGCAGTATGTACAGTAGTAGTCGGCGACCACTACTCCTCTTTGCGCGATATCCAGTTAGGCGTCCCACAAGGCTCCATATTAGGCCCCCTCCTCTTTATTCTATATGTAAATGATCTTCCGTTGTGTAGTAACCTAAATACTGTACTATTTGCCGATGACACGAGCTTGTCTGCCAGTGGTAAATCGGTTGGTGATCTGATAGCTAATGTAAATAATGAGTTAGGTAAAGTGGTAGAATGGCTTAATACAAATAAATTATCCCTAAATTAAAAAAAAACTGAATATTCGTTATTTTCTAACTTGTCTCTAGATTATTCTTCAGCACCTAAGGTTAAAATTAAAAATACAGAATTAAGATTAAAATCTACAGTTAAATACTTGGGTATCTTAATCGATTCAGATATGTCCTGGCGATCGCATACATCCTACATTTTAAAGAAGATAGCCCGTTCAGTGGGAATTTTTTTCAGACTGCGTTACTTACTCCCGATGTGTATTTTACGAACTTTGTACTATTCTCTTATAAACCGTTATTGCAGTATGGTATCGTAGTCTGGGGAAATACTTTCAGTTCATATCTTAAACCTATCCGAGTTTGTATAAACAAGGTTCTTAGAGCGTCAATAACCTTTTCTCACTGGCAGGCAAGTTCGGGTCCACTTTACCGTGATTTATCTATATTACCTTTGGAGGAATTGTATATAGTAATTGAATATGTATATATATTGTATATTCTAGAATATTGAATAAGAGAAGTGTGACTAAATTTTCAGATTAAGTTTTTTAGATTAAATTTTGTTTTAATTACTAGCTAAAAATAATAATGATATACAGTATACAATAAGAACCATTATTATTATATTGAAACTTAAGGGCCCCAAAATTTACTGGAACCAAACAAGTAATATTGCAAAGGAGATTCAGCAATATCAAATTTGTTATTAAATTTAATAATTTTAACTGAATTATAATATAATACATTATAAATAAAACTGATTACTTTGATAAACCAGAGCTACGGCACTACGGCGACATTAGTGCACTACTTTATATGTAAAGGAGAAGACTACAACAAGGAGTAAAATGTCACATTCCCAATCGACTACCTCTACCAGCAAGGCTCCCGGTGCTGATTCTGAAAAATTAAGACGGCAAAGCACTGCTGGATGCAGTAATAACCCGAGACGAAGCAGCAACAAATCCCTGGTGAATCCACAGGCGGCGGCAGTTCCACCACAAAGTGGATTGCGCAACGACGGACTTACTGAAATCGAGGTTGTCTGCTCCGGCGCATCATGCAGTGTTGCAATGATCTGCATCGCTAAACGAGGCACAGATTTCGGCCTTGTTGATTTCTACTGTGGACAATGTGTTGGTCAGCGTCTAACAAAGGTTGCCAAGGATTTTGAAAAGCTAGAATTGCGACTGGATGATAAATTACTTCAATTCGAAGAAGAAGTTGAGCACCTTCGTATGCAATCGATTAGACAGGAGCAAGTAATTGGAGATAATAATCAAAAGGCTCATACGAGGATAAATGAGTTGCGAGATGTTATTGGAAGTAAAGCAGAGGAAAGTCAAAAGAAGATAGATGATCTTGAAACTGAAGTAATGAATGTTAAGGACTGCACCAACAAGTATAATGTCAGTAGTCAACCGGAAGAAGTCAATGGTGGCCAATGGACCAAGGTATCATATTCTGCGAAGGTAAAAACACCTCGAAATAGTAATGGTACGAATATCGCCATTCTCTCGAAACAAATAAAATTAGAGGAGGAGGAACATAACAAACGCAAAACGAATGTTGTCGTTAAGGGATTGAGAGGTCACGATGACAAGGCACAAGTTATTGACATTGCTGCATATCTGGACATCCAATTATCCAAAGAAGAAATAACGACTAAGCGTGTATCCAAACAGCCATTGTCTAACCAACAAAGTAAACTGCTGATAGTAACTGTTCCACGGGAGA